>JAJPUD010004789.1:0-18103 GCA_023553655.1 Myrmecobius fasciatus | reverse complement strand
ATAGATAGATAGATAGATAGATAGATAGATAGATAGATAGATAGATATAAAATCATTCAAAGCACGAGCATTTACTAAGCCCCTACAAAGTACTAAACAGGTACTTTTATATGAATGCAAAATACCCAAACAATATAAAATAAGTACTGTAAATAGACTGATCACTGAAGGAAGAATCACCAAGGCCATTTTGACCATCAGGTAAGAGGGAATTCAAGCCACCTAGGTTCAAAAATGAGTTCCTCCAGTTTCTCAAAGATCAAGCAATCCTTTCATGGCACAGATGATTTTTAAATATAAGGACAAGTAATCCTTATTTGACAATGACTAAGGAGAAGTCTAGTTTACTACTGAATTCTAGTTCTATAAAGGAAATAAGTTTTTGATGTTTGCAAAGACAAAGCTGAAAAATAAAGCTTGTTGTTCAGTTATGTCTGCCTCTTTGTGACCCCATAATACACCAGGCCCTCCTGTTCTCCACTATCTCCCAAAGTTTGTCCAATCTCATATCTGTTGCTTCATGATATTCTCTAACCATTTTATTCTCTGTCTTCTTCTTCTCATTTTGCCATATTCTTTCCCATAATCAGTTTTTTTCCAATGAGTCCTACCTTCTATAGACCAAAATGAACAATAAATAACAATGCAAAAAAATTGAAAGTTGACAGCACAACACAACTACAACAATATTCCAAAAAATATTTATTGCACTAAAATAGAATATATAAACTGAAACATTAGTAAGATAAAACATATACAGAAAAAAAAAACTATACTGTAATATGGGCCTGGCCAATGAGCTTGATCCCAGAAGTGTATCTAGATGATGAGCCTGCTTCTAGAAATAAGGAATGGAGGGGCCAACCTGTCCACTTCAGAGTCTAGACACCTCTTCTCTGACTGTCTCCTGTTGCTTCCTATCGGTAAAGAAAAGGCAGTGAGTATTGGAAGGAGGATAATGAAGTGCCGTATACCTCCTGGTAGGAACAGAGACCTGTCTTATATATTCCTGGCTTTCTAGTGCTTATTTCTGTCCTGTCTGGTGGGTTTTTTTTTTAATTTTTGTAGGTAAAGGAATATCAGAGATGTCTGAAAGGGTGGAAATCTGAGCCTTCTGAGATCTCAGAACAGGAGTCTATATAAGAATTTATTGACATTCAAACCAAGTAAGGAGCAGCCTGAGGAAGCCAATCCAGCAGTGAATGGGACTGGTTTCTGAAGCACCTTTATCTATTAGTTCTGCCACAGGAGTGCTATCTGGCTTAGATGAGATAATGAATATAAAACACTTTGCAGATCTTGAGGCATTATGCAAATGTCAGTTATTTTTATTATTATCATCATCACCATCATCATCATCATCACAACCATCATATCATCATTAAGGATTTTTAATAGCAAGATTGTACTTGATATATAAATGTTAGCTACTATGATTATTTTTGTTATTATTAGCCTACAGCCACCAATGGTGGTGATTTCATCTTCCCTCTGATTGATCTCAAGTAATGTTCAGAGAACAATATGAGATTGCCCTGAACAACTGATTGCTCCAGAAGGGGAAAATGTATACACGCATACTTTTAAGCTTTATCTGTGTTATTAAAATGATCTTAAGTCTAGACAAGCACCAAAGCAGTAAATCAAACCTGCATTTGTTATGATCACCAATTTCTGAGATGTAAATTTCTGAGATCATGCTGAAAATTAGGAATCAGTTTTCACATGCCAGGTAAAGCTGACTCCAGCACACTCCTACTATGCTACAATCATAAATGTACTTGGTGGGGAGAATACTTAATATCAACCTTTGTAAGTTTGAATCTGCTCTTTCCTGGGATTGAAATGGAATAGGGAAAATTTGTCTCTGGTTCAGAAAACTATTCTATTTTTCTGTTTTGTGATATTAATTAAATAATATAGGGGTGCTAATCATTGTTTTTTAATATATTTGTTTAAAACTAATACAAAATAAGAAAAAAACAAATAAAAAGGAAAGACATATGTCCAGAAAAAGGAAAAACAAAACAAAACATTGTCATGTTCCCAGCATAATATCAGGGAGCACTCAAAGTATGTAACAGCAAATTTCCCTTTCAAGAAAGCACATATAATAATAAAAGACATTATATTCATGATTGTTTTTCTTTGCTTTGTTTCCTTCTATGTTATTATTTTATTCTTTATTCTGAACTTCTTACTTTATTCTTTATTTTTCTTTCATTACCCCTCACCTCCACCAAACAGGCTATAGTTAAGCAAGAATATATTTATGTATGTATAAGTGTATATGCATACATGTGCATATAATGTATGCATTTATATATATATGTATATATATATATATATCTCCTGTATGCATATATTATATATGTATGTATATACACAAATACATCCCCCACACATACATATACATATATATATATACATACATACCTACAAATATATATACATATGCATTTACACATACAAAGACATACATCTAACACAATATTAATATGATGGAGATATAATGTAGATTTTTCTCTTGATTGAATCTTTAAGATCAATGGTTACTTTTCTTGAATAATTATACTCTTGATTCTTTTTATTGTGATTGTATATGTATGTCTCTTATTTCCTATTCTTGTTAATACTTCTACTTTAGTTCTATTTCTAATTTGACTTAAATTCTCCCAACCATGAATCCCTCCCTTATTTTTTCCCTTCATCTTTTCTCTCCATCTTTATCCCCTTCTCAATAATCTACATACCTTATCTCACTTCCATTAATCTAAACACCTTTCTATACCCCATTTTATCTTATTTCCTCCCTCCCTATTTCTTTATAGATTTTGGAGGGTGATATATCCTTCATGGTATACGTGTGTGAGTGTGTGTGTGTGTGTGTGTGTGTGTGCGTGTGTGTATGTACTCTCACAACTGGAATGGGTTAAATTTAACTAATTCCCAATGTGAATAGGTTTTCAGAACAACCAGCCCTCCTCGCCCATCTGCTGCCTCTGTCACTTCTTTCTCTGCACCTCATTCATATAGCATAATTACTATTTTTACCTTTTCCTAGATGGTTTTGCTTTTTAGAGTCAAATCCTACTCAGTTTTGCCTCAATTTTTCTTTTGGAATGCTCAATTAGTAATGTCAATTTAGACATATGGTTTACATTTCCAGTCATCGCTTCTTTCAGTACTAGTGAGGATATATTAATTGACACTGATGACTGAGAACAGCCTAGGTGAGGATTATAATTACATTACAAAAAAAGATGCTGAAGTCGTGCTCCAAGCCAATGGCACTTTAATAAAGGTTCCATAGTCACCTCCAATGAAGGGGATCTCAGATCTTCCTCACAACCTGAGATGTCTCGTTCTTCCAGGAATTCATTTTTATAGTCCTTGATACCCAAACATGCAAGAAGAGGTATGGTGAAATGCAATAGCTCTTTGTCTGACAGAACTTGCTCTTAAGGGCCAAAAATGGCTTATCAGCAGACGGGGGTCACAGGTTGGGTGAAGCATTGGCTAGTGATCATATGGTCATCTGCTCATGTTGGACGAGAGAGAATGGTACAGAGCTACAAAATTAAGTGGGGGACTTTCCAAAGCATAAAGGCATCCCATTTTTGCTGGATTTGGATGAGGAATTTGAGAAAAACAGGATGTCAGCATTCTTGTGGTTGCACAAATGAACCCCATAACTTGGTAGACAAATAGTAAACATTACATTAAAGTTTGAAGCCCACTATAAGAACCTTTCTCTCTCTCTCTCCCTCCCTCCCTTCTTCTTCTCTCTCTCTCTCTCTCTCTCTCTCTCTCTCTCTCTCTCTCTCTCTCTCTCTCTATATATATATATGTGTGTATATATATATGTGTGTGTGTGTGTGTGTGTGTGTGTGTGTGTATAGTGCTATATCTTTCTAAAGCCCTCTATTCCAGATGTGAGAAATAATTCATTTGAACCTCTACTCTATTCCAATCAGCATTAGCAAGTATATAAATATATGTAAAATAATAAATATAGACTACATATTTATATTATTATATTATATATTATAAGATATTACATATAATATTAATTTATTATTATATATAAAAATATAATATATTGTGTATTATAATATATTATTCATAATATTAATTTATTATTATATATTATGTATATTTATATATATAAAGTACCAAACTTCCTAATGTTGATTGGAATAGAGTAGAGGTCCAAATGAATTATTTCTCACATCTGGAATGGAGGGCTTTAGAAAGATATAGCACTATAGCTATATGCATAATAGCATTAGAAGGATATTCCAAGCCTTCTGGAGTTCCCCTAAATCTTTAATTCCGAAGATATAGTTAGCTATTCCTCTGAGGACTTGTCTTGTTAATGAGAGGAATAGTTGAGAATTAGGAATCATCAGAGTACATATGGATTCAATAGAATCGTACTTATAGCAGAGGAGCAAGGGAACATATTCTGTGTATTTAGATGATATAATCCTCATGTGGAAAAAGCTGGGGAACCTCTTTACAGGATGGCGTGCTTACATAAAATTATTATGCTCCCAGATTTGGAACATAAACTGTCATTTTTTAAATAGTTATGTTTCACTAGCTGATACAGAAATGATTGGTTATTGAAATAGAACTCAGATGCCAAAAGGCACCAAATAGCCAAAGAAAGTTTTGTTTTTGTTCTGTCTCTTTCCTGATTAGCTGAGATTCAGTGAAGGGACAAGAAATTCTATAGGCTTTCTGGAGGGAAGAGAAGCCTCAAGCCTTTCACTCCCAACCTGGTCCATCCATTGCCATGTGGTCTATGAGTATGTGGCCCCACTGTAGCTTCTATTTATATGTATCACATATATAAATATATAAATATATATGTATATATATATATATCTTATATTTATACATATCATATATATGCACATATACGTTCTTTCCTACCTGTGGGTGAAGAACAATTAGAGCTATGACCCTATGAACTTCAAAATATCAGAATAGAGCCACCAGAGATCCAAGAGTCAATTATCAGGTTTTGGAGTAAGCCCATTCAAAGTACAAAGGGAAATTCAGAATGACCCGTGTGAGCCAGGGTAGATGGAAAATAGCCAAGAGAGGAGAAAAAGATATTCATCCAATAACTGGGAAATGGGCTTAGTAGGACAATTACTAATCAGGCATTACTTTAAATTTGAGCTTGCTATATACAGAAATCAGGTGCTAAAGCGTTAAGACAGTCTTCCAGGTCTTGGGGAGAAATATCTATACTTATGTTCCTGTTATATTTTTAAAGAAATATCCTTTTGTAAAAATTAATTGCTACCTATTGATTATATGAACTGAAGCAGTAATTATTGGTAGTTAAAGGTGGAGAAAACATACCAGAATGAAAACGCCTCAGGAGAATTTCTGGAATGGTAAAGAGGAGATGTTGCTGGTCTAACTCTGTAAGAATGACTCCATGCCCTCACTACATATCAATAGGAGTAAATAAGGACTTAAGATAAAATACTGGACCTATTTTTGCTAAACACATGAAAAAATCCACATAGGATATGAGAATAGAAGGGGTTTTTTAATATGATTTTTTAAACATCACATCTGTTTGAAACCAAGCTAGTACTATTTCCAATAGAAAAGAGCTCAAAATGTATTCATCTCTTCAATGATGAAAAGATTAATTTATATTTGATTCCCATCTTGTCTGATACTTGCCAATATCTTCTCAAAACCTAGCCACAAGAGAATACTTTGATTCCCCACTTGCATCTTTGCTTTGCAACTAATTCATGTTCTCTTCCCATCACACAGTTCCTTAATGACCTTAATTCTTCTTCTTCAGAGCTCTTCATTTATTTCATGAGCTGATCCCACCGATGATCCACCTCTTGATTATATTCTGAGAGATGTTTCTCTGTAGTTCTTTGGAAGCAGTTGTATTCCATGTCATAATAATACACAGTAACTTCAGCAAAATGGAAGTATTGGGAAAAAAAATCAACCTGTGTTTTCATGGGAAGCGTGGAGTCAATAATTGAGCCTTGCACTTTCTTAAAATCAATCCAACGCATTCACCCCATACTTAACTCCAGGCTCAACTTGTTGTTCATCTATTATCTGTTCTGGCAGCAGTTCTCCATTTCAAAAGAAAAGGTTCTTTCTAGTATACTTGTATTGTACCATAACAAATTGAAAATGCTTTCCAAATTAATTTCTACATTTAATGTGCTACCTAGCAATTACTGGTGTGCAATTTGAGAGTTTGTGGTGATTAAAACTACCTAGGACTACATAAATATGGGGAAATCTATTAACATACTGCAGTAGAGAATATAGAAATAGAATTTGTTGTATTTCATGAATTGATATTGGATTGAATGTAAAATCACAAATAACTAAGAAAAGGAATTCAATTTAAATTCCAGTATAGAAGTATTGGAAAAGAGAGATTTTAGATCCATGTCTTATAACAGGAATTACAATAAAATCCAATTGGATGATCATATAAATAAATTGTTTAAGAAATGATTAATGGAACAGAAGAAATTATAATTGATTTGATTTGTAGATGAGGAAAAAATTCTTATCCAGAAACGTGAAAGACTTATTGAGGAAAATAGATGAAGGGGAATACATAAACAAAAGGGAATTTTGCACAAAATACAATGTATCCAAAAAAAAAAAAGAAAAATTTTAAGAATAGGAAAAAATCTTAGTAATAAATATTTATAAGTAAAATCTCATGTGCATACTCCATAGAAAATTAATAGAAATTGATGTACAGGTAGTTCTTCTATGACAGTGGATCAGTCAATTCTCAAAGAAAGAAACAATAGTTACTAATAATTATTTGAAAAACTATTCAGTCTTCCTCAAAAGGCAGACAAAGGAAAATAAAAACAGTTTTGGAGTGCCACATTTCACCCGCCAAATTGGCAAAGATAGTTTAATATTCTAGAATTCAATATTGGTGGGACAAAGAAAGATGGAGCAAATTATCACATTATGGATCATGTTGTAAACAGCTATAATCTTCTTTGATAACAAACTGGTAATACACAATATTTCTAAAGCTCACTATATCCTTAAGACTGAGAGCTTCTACGATGCTAATATTTTACTAAGCAGATTTCTAGAAGGCTGCAAGAAGGAAGGGAGAAGGAAAGACCTTATCTGACCCAACACATTCAGACTTTTTGAAATTATGTCAATTTTATCCCATATCTACCTTATTTGTATATGGTTATTTATATGTTGTCTCCCCCATTAAATTGTGAGCTGCTTAAAAGTATGGATTATATTTGCCTTTCTTTATCTATCCAATTGGCTACTAGGTAATGCAGTAGATGGAGCACTGGACCTGAAGTAAGAGAGACTCATCATCCTGGATTTAAATCCATCTTAAGACACTACTGATTAGCTGTCACTTAAACTGCATGCCTCAGTTTCCTCATTTATCAAATGATCAGGAATGGCAACCCACTCCAGTATCTTTATCAAGAAAACCCCAAATGGGAAGAGTCAGAAACAACTGAAAATCACTAAAAACAAAAATCTATCCTCTGCTTAGCCTAGAGCCTGGCACTTCATAAATGCTTGTTGACATTATTTAATACCCCCCCAAAGAAACCCAGAAAGCAGTGAAATAAGTTATATGCCCTATTTATAATAGGGAATATAAACTCAAGGGAGTAAATTCTAGGATATTGACATTATGGAATGTAATTCACCATAAAAATAATAAATGAGAAGATCCTGAATACATGGGAAAGATTTAGGAAGAAAGAATTAAAAGAACACATACACTGCTTGTGATCATAAAATACAATACAAATAACAAAAGCACACAGGCTGGATAGATGTCCCCAGGGAGAAAAAGAGACCCAGAGGGGCCACAGAACTCAAAGGAGAAAGGAGGTGATTATTCTTTCTGGAGATCAGAGTCCTTGATTTTTCCTTTAAGGATCAGTTCAGGGGCCACTCTTCAAACCTTTCCCATTTCCCAGTTATACTTGCTGCCTTTTCAAATCACCTTGTAATGACTTAGTCTAGTACTTCTTGTATCATGCAATCCAACAAGAGTTTCTGGAAGTCGGAAACTGTCCTACTCCAGTCTTCACTTCTATAATGATAATGAGACTGAATATTTTCACTCACAATCCCAACAACAGCTTGTCAGTTCCAAACAGACCTGAGCCAGCTCCTTGAAAAGCCTCATTAGGTGAAGTTGTAAACCTTCTCTCACTGTAAAGGGACAAGGGAAATGAGGATTCTAGGGGACATTCACCAGGCAGGTGAGAAAGCAGTGAGATTACAGCCAATATCAGATTGGTGCTTCCAATTTTTCTTCCTCTCATTAGTGTAATGGATATCTGGGTTCCTAGGGGGGAAATAAGGATGTCAGTGGGAGGAGGGACCTATCTTGAAGACACAATTAAAGTCGGCTTTCTTTCTGCTTTTCTGAGACCTTCTCACTGGAAAGACATTCTCAAATAATCTGTCTCTTGCCAAGTCATCATTGACTAAGAATTTAAAGTTGTTGCTTAAGTTTGTTTTTGGTCTTAGATTAATTAACTGATCCTCTTTTTTTTTTAAATGTAGAAGACTGCTTCTTGAATTAGCTTCTTTACTTTAGTTACTCAAGTTTTCAATTAATCCACCTTTCATTCTTTAACATATAAAATGTCCCAAAAGTCTTAGTGCAGATGCAAAATTATTGCCTTAACCATGCATTAAGACTTCTGGGACTCGTGTGTGTGTGTGTGTGTGTGTGTGTGTGTGTGTGTGTGTGTGTGTGTGTTTAGATTGAGAGAAACAGAGGCAGACAGACAAATAGACAGACATGGAAGGAGAGAGACCCAGACAGGGAAAGAAAATAATTTCCCAAGGTCACACAGCTTGAGTCTTTAATTTTTGGTTTAATGTCTCTTCTGTTGTACCATCCTGCCTCAGATTCCCCATTTTGCAGTTGTGGGAATGGCTTTCCTTGTAATCATCCGTACCTCTGTTGCTTATTTCCTATTTATCTCTGAACAATGCCTCAGTTTCCACCTCTGTAAAATGAGGGGCTTGAAATGGATGGCCTCTGAGGTCCCTCCCAATTCTAGGTTTATAGTTCTTTGTTCTGATTCTGCTTTAGAAGACACTGTGGTAACTGTACAATCTGGCTCCAAGCCTACTTTTCTAGTCTTATCACCCATTACTGCCCTTCCCACTTGCTGGGGCTTCCACTTGGGCATTCCAGGCTTTGCTATGACTGCACCCCCATCCCTCCCTCCCCAGTACTGGAATACTCTCTCTTGTCACCCTCTGTCTCCTCTCCCTTAACTTCCCAAAGGCTAGATTCAAGAGACCTTTTACACACATGCTCCTAATTGCTAATGGCCCCAACCCTAACCCCAAATTAGCCTGAGTTTATGTTGTATGTATTTGATTTACTTCCCTGGATACCCATTGTTTACCCCCAAAGAAATATCAACACCTTGAAATCAGGGTTTCTTTTGCTCTTTTCTTTCTATTACCAGCAACTAGCACAATCCTGGGCACATACTAAGCCATCCATAAATATTTGTTGAATTGAACTCATTAGTCCCTCTGGTCTCTTTGTCTCTCCTCCCTGCTCCCTTCTTTTTCCCTTGCCCCAACTCTCCCCATGCTACTTTGGGGCCTTAGACATCCTTCTATATCTTTCATACTGATTAATCTAGTACATTAATCTAAACAAACTAATGATTCTGAGCCCAAAGGTTAGTTATCTTAATCTATTTTTAACCTAATTTCTCAATGACATTTCTAAACAGTCATAAAGGAAATGAATCGTTCCCTTAGGAACATTTGGGATCAATTTTAATATTCAATTTGACTTTGATTCCAAGTACAAAAATGCTGGAATTAGGAAAATTTGGGGGAACCAACTAGCTAATGTCCAACAGCTTAGTGGAAACCTCAGCTCCCTGCCCAGTGGCCCAATCAAGCCTAAACCTCATTAACATGGATGCCCCCAAGCGAATGCTAATTCTGGAAGAGAGGAAGAAGAAGTAAGCCATTTCCATATGCAACTGCACACTGATTGATGTTTTTATGGAGAGAATTTTCCAAATGAGGATGTGTTTATGGCCGAAGTGCAAATATCTGCATCAGGGAAGTCCCTGGGGGGAATGTAAATGTTGGCAATTATGGATTCCATTTGTATATTCACAGAATGATTTGAGCAAATGAAATGCTAATTAATTCATGGTAAATCACCTTACTTTCTGAGCTCCACCCTGGGTCAGAGTGGGAAGGAGAAGGGGAGAGAGGTCTCCACAAAAGTAGAACCATGACTTACTCCCCCCTTTCATTTCTCCCTCTTACTTCCCTCCACCCTATCCCACCTCAGCAGCCCCAAAGTTCCAAGAAACACAAACCTTTCAGTAATCTGGCCTTGGCTGTTCTGACCAGAACAATCCACATTTCCTTGTTTTTTTCTTCTGGAGCAAGCAGACCTCTGGGGTTGTGGTTGTGCTATAGTGTGAACACTTTGCACTACAGAGACAAGTAGAAGTCCCAGCCAGATCTGGGAGTTGGGACTATACAGTGGAAAGAGGCCTGGATTTGAAATCAGACAGTGGACTCCAAGTTCTGCTACTTATTCCCTGGGTGACTTATGGCAAGGTACTTGCTCCAGAGCTCTCATCCTGGAAATGTCCACTTCTGTGAGGAAGAGACAGAGCTTTCTGGGACTTCCTCGCTGTCTCAACTCCAATATCCCATAGATCTGTGGCTAGGAAGAAACTTTGGCCAGGGTAGCCAATGAGGTTAGGAAGTGAAGAAATATCTACAGCCAGAAAGTCTCTGGCTCCAAATATTGCCCCGTACACAGCCATAAAATGGAAGCTCTCTAAGGAAAGAAACTTGTATCTTCAATATTTAAGATAATACACAGCACATAGTAATTACTTAACAAAAATTCTTACTTTGCTCCATTAGATATGATGGTAATATGTTTAAACGTGCTTCTACAAACCAGAGGAAAAGCAGAAAAGACAAGGCTTTTATAAACATAAATTCTACATTGGCAACCAAGTCTGAATGGATCTTATTTGTTTTTCTTATGAACTGTCCCTCTATCTTCCCCCCAATCTTTCTATCACATAGTAAACAATTAGTAAATGTTTGTTGACTGACAAAAAGTTCACTTAGACAAGTATGTACTAGACATCACCAATTGCACCAACCAATTCAGTCTAGTTTCCTGGTCCTTTACCAGACAAGTAAATGATCATTCAGCCTTGGATTGAAAACACCCAGTGACAGGGAAACTGCCACCTGAGACCAATTACTCCACTTTAGAACAGCTCTTATTATTACCCTTTACCCTGCCCAGAAAAGGGGCTCTCTGCACTTTTAATCATTCAATTCAATCATTTATTATGAACCAAAGTTATCCCAGTTTAAAAAGGAGATGATAAGGCTGTGAAGTTGACTCAGATCCCTGGG
Organism: Myrmecobius fasciatus; assembly: GCA_023553655.1. Lineage (NCBI taxonomy): Eukaryota > Metazoa > Chordata > Mammalia > Dasyuromorphia > Myrmecobiidae > Myrmecobius > Myrmecobius fasciatus. The sequence goes on along the minus strand of JAJPUD010004789.1, from coordinate 6,628 downwards.
AAATTTGAGAATGTACTGTCACAAGAACATCCCACAAAATAAGCAATGATCATTAAAAACAAGGCTTTATCCAGAATATCTCCCATGCTAGTGTCAGACATGGTTGATTTGCTCAGCATGTTGTGTTCTTCAGCATCTTTCCTCTCTTTCAATCTATTGTCATAAGGGATGGTTCACTAGGTAGAATGATACTGTTATAAATGAATGTAACAAAAACAAAACAAATTTACAACAATAAGATAAATTTGAAGAAAAAATAATGTCGTGCCAGATTAATCTTCTTCTTTTTTTTTTTTTTTTTTTGTTTAGTGTGGCAGATGAGAGCTGCAGATGTAATTTAAATAGGTCATATCAAAGCAGTTGGCAAAATTTCTCACATCATTCTCCTGGCTAAATAAAATCACATTGGGAATATTCAGGGAATGGATGGATAGTTTGTACTAAGACTAGTTGGGTCAATATCAACCTGAAAGAGTGGAGTATTGAAGTATCTAGCTTAGATTCTAAGATATTTAACCAAGAAATGCTCCCTAGATAGGTGGGTTTTGATCTGAATGTTGAAGAAAACTAGGAAAATTCTAATTTACAAGTGAAAGGGAGGAGATTCCAAACATGGAGGATAGCCAGAATAAAGACATGGAGATGGGAAATAGTGTCAAGTTTGGGGAAAGGAAAAAAGAAAGAAAACAGAACCTTTATGTGTATTTAATATGTGTCAGACATTGTGCTAAGCACTGGGGATACAAATATAATTAAAAAGGAAAAAAAATCAATCCTTGTCCTCAAAAAATTTATATTCTACAAAAGGGAACTGAAAGGGAAGGGTAGAGTTTGGGATAAGGTGCTCAGCACAGAAACATAGTCTGAAAGATCTGAAGTCAAGAACACAGTGAGGAGGGGAATCATGGTCTAATTAGACCCCTTTCACAAAATGGAGACTCAAAGAGAAGCTCCTCAATGAGAGAAAAGATGGGCCTTACAAAGGAATAATCCATGTTGAGAAAGTTACAGGGTGGTTGAATAGTTCAGGTCAAGAAGGCTCCAAAAACTAAGAGAAGTTGCAGGATGAGTCAGGATGATTTTTCAAGTTAAGAATCTAAGAACATGGTCAGGAGGGAAAATTGTAGCCATATTATAGTCAGTGCATGGGAATAAACTATAAGAAAAATCAAAATGTGGGAAAAAATAGGCAATGAAGAGCTTTAAAAACCAAATAGAATTGTACATTTTTGATCCTTCAAATTTAGAGTTAATAAGGAGATACAGGAACTTATTGAGAGCGGGAGAGGAGGATTATATAGATGGTTAGAAAAATTACCTTAAAATGTTTTGAATAATTTCACATTTTTTTTCAATGGGGAGAAGGGGAGGGAAGAAAGGAAAGGATGTGGAACTCAAAGTTTTACAAACAAATGTAACTGAGGAAAAACAAAATATTTAATGATAAAAAAAATTTAAAAGAAAAGAAAAATTACCGAAGTACAGATTAGAGTGGGGAAAAACAAAAATTAGGAAATTAACTAAGAGGCTGTTGTAGAGTCCAAATGAAAGGTAATGAGGGCCTACCCTAGGGTAATGGATATAAAAATAGACTGGTAGAGATGTTGGGAAAGCAGTAAGATTTGTTCATGAATTGATTGCAGAGGAAATGAGTATGAGTGAGGAACAGAAATCATGAGCATGGGTGAATGGGAAGATGGTGGTGCCCTTGACAATCGTAAAAAATTTTTAGGGGAGGGGAGTTTTGCTGGAAAAGATAATCCATTCTCAATTGGAAATTTAAGGTAGGTTCAACCATTGGGGAAATGGCTGAATAAATAGTGGTGTATGAATGTCATGGAATACTATTTTAAGAAATGATGCACAAGTGGATTTCTGAAAAATTTGGAAAGAATTACATGAACTGATACAAAGCAAAATGATCAGAACCATGAGAACACTGTGCACATTAATAGCAACATAGTGGATGATTAACTAGGAAGACTTCGTTCTTCTCAGCAATATAATGAACTGAGATAACTTCAAAGGGCTCATGATGGAAAATGCTATTCATATCCAGAAAAATAACTAGAGTCTGAATGCAGATCAGAGCATACTATTTTCACTTTATTTTTATTTATTTTTTTTTTTTTGCTGAGGCAATTGGGGTTAAGTGACTTGCCCAGGGTCACACAGCTGTTACGTGTCTGAGACCAGATTTGAACTCAGGTCCTCCTGACTTCAGGGCTGGTGCTCTATCCACTGCGCCACCTAGCTGCCCCTCCACTTTATTTTTTCATGGTGTTTTCCTTTTGGTCCATTTCTTCTTTCATATGACCAATATGGAAGTATGTTTTAAATTATTGCACATATACAATTATTCCTTCCACATCACAAGGGTTTGGGATGTGAAACCCCCACAATCTGGCAAATCTGCCTAAAATTTCTTAGGTTTCTCTTTGTGCCAGAGAAGAAGTATGAATTTTTTCTTTTTCTTTTATGAAGTGTCTACAGTATTAAAAGATAAAATATGTTGATATATAACATTATTCATTTTATGCATTTCTTAATTTCTAACTTTTTTCTGTGTCATCTGCTGACTTTGGCATGTCAAAAAACTCCCCAAAAGTTCCCACTTAATTTTTTGTGCTGACCCAGGATATATTAAAACCACAAATGGAAAAATTATAATGTTGAAGAGAGAACTGTTTAACTTTTACCAAATTACTTACCATTTAAAGAGGTAGGGCAGAGGGGGAAGAACAATTTGGAACTCAGAATTTCTTTAAAATGAATCGTAAGAGCACCAGCCTTGAAGTCAGAAGAACCTGAATTCAAATCCAGTCTCAGATACTTACTAGCTGGATGACCCTGGGCAAGTCACTTAATTCTGATTCTCCTCCCCCCCCCAAAAAAAAACCAAACGTTAAAAAATGTCTTTATCTATACTTGGAAAAATGTTATTTTAAAAAAAGAAAAGATAATCAGTTCTGTGTTAGACACTATGAGTTCAAGATGCTTGTAGGATATATAGTTAGAGATGTCCAAAAATCAGTTGGTGTTATATATGACTATAATTCAGCAGAGCTAGGTATATAAACCTTAATAATTGAATCCAGGGAAGCCAATGAGATCACCAAGCAAGGTAGGATCCAGCAAAAATACATTGAATTAACCTCTCTGGACCTAAGTTTCCTCATCTATAATGAGGAGGTAGGAACCAGATAAATTCTGAAGCTCCTTGTTATTTGAACCAAGATTCAAATTTAATGAAATTGAGTCCATATGACTGACTCTTTTAAAAAGGCAGAACTCAGAGGTCTAATTTCTTAATACTTCATCCTAACATAATCCCTCAGATAACTCAGTCTACTTAATACTAGAAGGAAATACTACTTTCCTTTTTTAGGTTGAACCATGATAACCAAGAGGAGACCTAGACTTGGTTCTTTAAATTGAAGGAATGAAAACATAGTAAATGATACTTGTACCTTTGGACCAAAGGTCAAACTTTTTTTTATCGCTGTAAGTATGTTCATAAAATCTCCAAGTTGGAAGAAATTTCAGAGGTCGTGAAAGATTCCCAGAACAATCATCTTGACAAGTGGTCAGCCAGATGGATCTTCATTTGATGAAAAAACAGTCACTATAATCCAAGGATTTGGTGTGAAACATCTCTCATAATTAGCAAGTTTGTCCTCATATCATGTATAAAGAAAGCTCTTTCCAATTTCAGCCCATTGTGTCAAGTTGTGCATTCTGAGACAAAAACAAAAAAACAAAGTCCAGCCCTTCTTCCAGGCTACAGACCTTTAGATGTTTGGAGACAGCTGGTATCTTCCACCTGACTTTTTTGTTAAAGATACAAAATCCCACTTCTGTCTTCTCTACCTCTCTTGCAGAGTCTCAGAATTCAACAGGAGCTACTCAAGCAAGAAAAAATGATCCCTCCATAGCAATTACAAGGCAGTGTGTGCTCGTGGACAGAGCTGAACTTGGAATCTAAAAGACCTGAGTTTTAATACTGTTGAAGAGCTAGATAATCTTTGTCCAAACATAGGATCACAAGATGATAGAGGTAGATTTTAGAAGAAATTTATTCCAAGCTCTTCATTTCACAGAGGAGGAAACTGAGGTTCAGAAAGTAATTTAAGCAAGATCACAGATAGTGACAGGAGGATTGGTCCCACAGTCTTCTGGATTCCAAATTCCCTCTCATCTCCTCCAAGCTTCAGTTTCCTCATCTATAAAATGTAAATAATATAGAAGCACCTCCCTTGCAGAGTATTGTGAATATCAGAGGATATAACAAATGTAACATTCTTCAGAAACTTGAAAGTAAATTCAATCTTTTAACAAAATATAATTTAGAAATGGAAATTCTTCATTTTACAGATGAGGTCCAAAGAGAGAAAGCCTCTTGCTAAAGGGGATCAAGTGAATGAATGAAAGAATCCAAATTGAAGCAGAAACATTGAATTCACATTCAGGAAACAACTATCCCATGTAGAGATGGCTGCCCAGTCCACTTAGATAATAAGGAATTGTGTAAAAGGAGGATTTCCACCAAAGGCTGTCATAATATAACCTGCAAAAATAGCTTTATTTAAAAAGGAAAATGACTCTATTTGCACCCTCCTGCAAAAAAAGAAGTGCAGTGAGCTAGAAAGCAAACATGAAATCAAAGATATTTTACAGTATCTTAACCTTTGCCTTTGAAAAAAGCTTCCAATCACTTAAAAAGAAAGTCTGCATTATCCTCCCCGATTTTTCTTCTTTCATAATATGTTCTCTTCAATGTTTATTCAGAAGGCATAATTAAGTGCTGTCTTAGGTCTGAAGCCATCATTTAATAGGTTTAATTCAGATCAGCATGGCAGGATAGCTGCATAGTTAGACAAGTCCCAGTGAACACAAGTATAGAAATGATTCTCATTTTTATTTAAATTCACTTCCCTAGAGAGAGGAGGGGCAGAGCCAAGATGGCAGAGTGAGCGACTCTCTGTGTCCTCCTCTGATCTTCTCTTAAATCAAAAGTAAAATAAGCCTCTGAACTGATCTTTAAGTCAATGAACCCAGAAATATTTGGACTAAGAAACTCTGCTTGCTGAAGTTACCTTTGAAGAACTTCATAGAGGTCTGTTGCAGTCGGGCACAGGGGGAGAGCAGTTTGCCCGGCATCTGGGAGACAGGGCAGGAAACTGGGTTGGACTCAGCGTGGCAGAAACTCTAAACAGCTGGTGAGTGTTTCTGAGGCACTGGGGACACTCTGCCCTGATTGATGGCAGGTGCTCTGGCAGATCTGCCTTTTGTAAAAGACAGTTTGTAACCCATTGCAAAGCCAAGGTCCTAGCCCAACCTGCCCGGCACCGAAAGTTAATTAGCAGAATTGCCCCAGGGCAAACTAACACACCCACTGCTTCTCTGCTTTGCACAGACCCCAAGCTTTTTTTTTTTAAATGAATAAGAAGCAGAAGAGAGCTCTTACCATAGACAGCTTTTATGAAGAGAAAGAAGAGCAGACCCCAGATCCTGAGGTACTTATAGGTAAAGCAACTCCAGAGGAAGCCATCAAGGGAGATATAACCTGGTCCCCTTTTCAAAAGGCCTTCCTGGAAGATTGCATAAAGAATCTCAAAAGAGAGATAGATGATAAATGGGGAAATGAATTGATATCAGTGCAAGAAGCCTTCCAAAAGAAATATGATAAAAACACCAATTTACTGACAAACAAAATTGGTGAATTGGAAAAAGAATGCAATGAACAAAAACATTCAATTGGCCAGTTACAAAAGGAGCTAAAAAGGGTAACTGAAGAAAATAACACATTAAAAATTAAAATTGAACAAATGCAAGTGAATGACTCAATAAGACTTCAAAAATCAGTCAAACAAAAACAAAAAAATGAAAAAATAGAAGAAAATATGAAATATCTCCTAGGAAAAACAACTGACTTGGAAAATAGATCTAGGAGACACAATCTAAGGATTATTGTACTTCCTGAAAGCCATGATGAAAAAAAGAATCTAAACACTGTCTTCCAGGAAATCCTGAAAGAAAATTGCCCTGAGGTTATAGAATGAAGGCAAAATCACCATCAAAAGAATTCACCGATCACCTCCTGAAAGAGACCCCAAATTTAAAACCCCAAGGAATATCGTGGCTAAATTTCAACACTATCACACCAAGGAAAAGATATTGCTAGCAGCTAGAAAAAAAAACAATTCAAATACCAAGGAGCTATAATTAGAATCATACATGATCTATCAGCCTCCACATTAAAGGATCGAAGGGCCTGGAACCAGATATTCTGAAAGGCAAAGGATCTTGGATTACAGCCAAGAATAACCTATCCAGCTAGAATGAGCATTACCCTCCAGGGAAGAAGATGGTCATTCAATGATATAGGTGAATTTCACCTATTTCTAATGAAAAGACCAGATCTGAAGAAAAAAGTTGACCTCAAAACACAGAACTCAAGAGAAGCATAAAAAGGTAAAAAGAAAAGGACTCTTAAGAACTTTATTTCTACTATGGGGATACTTAAAGATTCGGGGTATAATTTGATATTACTTCGATAATATTAAAAAGAAAACTAGAGGGGGAAAGGCTATCATACTGGGGAAAAGAGGGAAAAGGTGGTAAAAAA
>JAJPUD010004788.1:146108-176830 GCA_023553655.1 Myrmecobius fasciatus | reverse complement strand
ATAGATGCTACTGATCATTTTAAGGAAAACTCCATTTGTTCTCCAGTGTTTTTTAAAAAGAATGGGTGTTGGATTTTGTCAAATGCTTTTTCTGCATCTATTGAGATAATCATATGATTTCCATTAGTTTGGCTATTGATATAGTGAATTATGCTAATAGTTTTCCTAATATTGAACCAGGGCTGAATTTCTGGCATAAATCCTACTTAGTCATGATGTATTATCCTGTGGATAACTTGGTGTAATATCTTTGCCAATATTTTATTTAATATTTTTGCATCAATATTCATTAGGGAAATTGGACTATAATTTTCTTTCTCTGTTTTGATCTTACCTGATTTAGATATCAGAACCATATATGTGTCATAAGAGGAATTTGGCAGGACTCCTTCATTCCCTGTTTTTCCAAATATTTTACATAGTATTGGAATTATTTGTTCTTTAAATGTTTGGTAGAATTCACATGTAAATCCACCTGGCCCTGGAGATTTTTTCTTAGGGAATTGATTAATAGCTTGTTCAATTTCTTTTTTTTCTAAAATGCAACTATATAAGTAATTTATTTATTCTTCTGTTAATCTGGGTAATCTATATTTTTTATAAATATTCATCCATTTCACTTAGATTATCAGATTTATTGACATATAGTTGGGCAAAATAGCTTTTAATTATTGCTCCAATTTCCTCTTTATTTGGTGTAAAGTTCTCCCTTTTCATTTTTGATACTAGCAATTTGATTTTGTTCTTTTTCTTTTTCTAATCAAATTAACTAAAGGTTTAATTCATAAAACCAATTTTTGGTTTAGTTTATTAATTCAATAGTTTTCTTACTTTCAATTTTATTAATCTCATCTTTTATTTTCACAATTTTAAATTTAGTCTTTAATTGATTTTTAATTTCTTTTTATAGCTTTTTTAGTTGCATGTCCAATTATTTGATCTAATCTTTCTCTATTTTATTCAAGTAAGTGGGTAGAAATATAAAACTTCCCCTAAGAACTGCTTTGTCTGCATCCCATAATTTTTTATGTTGTCTCATTATTGTCATTCTTTTGGATGATATTATTGATTTGTTGTTTTACCCACTCATTCTTTAGCATTAGATTATTTAGTTCCCAATTAATTTTTGGTCTATTTTCCCCTGGCCTTTTATTGCATGTAATTTTTATTGAATCAGGATTTGAAAAAAAAATGTATTTACTATTTCTGTCTTTCTCATTTGTCAGAAGGGTCAATTTTTTAGATCTATCATCTAACTTTTCTAAAATTCTATTTACTTCCTTAACATCTTTCTTATTTGTTTTTTGGTTCAATTTATCTAGTTCTGAGAGAGAAAGTTTGAGATCCCCCACTAGTATGGTTTTGGTGTCTAACTCTTGTTGCAGCTCTCTTAACTTCTCCTCTAGGAATTTAGATGCTATACCACTTGGTGCATATATGTTTAGTATTGATATTACTTCATTATCTATAGTACTCTTTAGCAAGATATAGTTTCCTTCCTTATCTCTTAATTCGATCTATTTTTACTTTTGCTTGATCTGAAAGCAGACTACCTCTGCTTTTTTTCCCCCACTTCACCTGAAGCATAATAGATTCTTTCCCAGCCTTCTACGTTTACTCTGCATGCATCACTCTGCTGTAAATGTGTTTTTTGTAAACAATATATTATAGGATTATGGTTTTTAATCCAGTCTGCTCTCTGCTTCTGTTTTATGGGTGAGTTCATCCCACTCACAATCACAGTTAAAATTACTAACTCCATATTTCCCACCGTCTTATTTTCTCCAAGTTATACTTTTCTCTTTCCTTTCCTCCTTTTCCCTCCTCCCCAGTATTTTGACCACCACCTCCCTCAAACAGCCCTCTCCTTTTACAACTTCTCCCCCTTTCTTGTACCTTTCCTCTCCTACTTTTCTACAGAGTGAGACAATTTTCTTTGTAAAGTTAAATATATCTGATATTCTCTCTTTGAGCCAAATCTGATGAGAGTAAGATTCATATAATGCTCATTACCCTCCCTTTTCCCCCTCAATTGTAATAGGTCTTTCTTGCCTCTTCATGAGATGTAATTTAGCTCATTTTACCTCCATTTCCTCTTCTTCCTATACAATCTCCTTTTCACTTCTAGTTTCGTTATTATATCACCACAATAAAATCAGATGATACCTGTACCCTCTAAGTGTATGTATAATAGAGATACAGTTTCAAGAGTTAAACATATAATCTTCCCATATAGGGATGTAAACTTTTTAATTTTCAAAAGAAAGTAATTTTTCCCCCTTTTTACCTTTTATGCTTTTCTTGAGTTCTGTATTTGAAGATAAAATTTTTTGTTCATTTCAGCTCTTTTCATCAGAAATAAATTAAATTCACCTGTTTCATTGAATGTCCATCTTTTTCCTTGAAAGATAATGCTTAATTTTGAAGGATAGTTGATTCTTGATTGCAATATCAGAATCCAGGCCTTTTGATCCTTTAAAGTGGAAGCTGTTAGTGCAAGCCTGATGCTTGATTTGATTTTTGAATTGATTCTTTCTGTCTCCTTGCAATATTTTCTCCTTGATTTGATAATTCTGAAATTTAATTATGATGTTCCTTGGAGTTTTCATTTTGGGATCTATTTCAGGAGGGGATTGGTGAATTCTTTCAATGACTATTTTACCTTCTGGTTCTAGGACAGCAGGGTAATTTTCCTTGATGATCTTCTGAAAGATGATGTCTAGGCTCTTTTATCCATTGTGGTTTTCAGATAATTCAATAATTCTTAGATTGTCTTGCCTGGATCTATTTTCTAGGTCAGTTATTTTTCCAATCAGGTATTTTACATTTTCTTCCATTTTTTCATTTTTTTTTGTTTGACTGATTCTTAATTTCTTATTGAGTCATTCATTTCTATTTGTTCAACCTAGGTTTTTTTTTTTTTGAATTATTTTCTTCAGTTAGCTTTTTTATCTCCTTTTGCATTTGGCCAATTGAATTTTTAAATAACTTGTTTTGTTCATTGGATTTTTATTTCCCATTTCATAAATTATGTTTTTCAAAAAGTTGGTTTCTTTTTCATATCTTTTTTGTAAGGTGCTATATGCTGTTTTCATTTCATCAAATCTATTTTGTAAGGAGTTATATAATTTTTCCATTTCACTAAATCTATTTTTAAGGAGCTTTCTTCAGAAAATTTCTGTTTCTTTTTCCAAACACTTCTGCAAAGGTTTCCTTTTCCCCCCATTTTTCTTCCAACTTTCTCTTAAAATCCTTTTTGAATTTTTCCAAGAGAACCTTGTGAGACATGGCCCACCTCATAATCACTCTTTGGGGCTTCATCTGGAGATGATTTGACTTTAGTGTTCTCAGATTTTGAGGTCTGTTCTTGTCTGTTTCCATAAAAGCTCTCTTTTTGCTTTTTTGTTCATTTTTTAAAGGTTAAAGTCTGCTCTTAGGGCAAAGGAGAGATTGTCTCAAGCTCTCTGTATTGATAATAATGGTTTTAAGCTGCCCTAGGTTAGTGCTGCTGACTTCCTTCCAGTGCTAAATAGGCTTGGTGGTTCAGAAGCTCACTTTTTGCCTTTTAGATAGATGTTGGCTGTCCCACAGCTAATCTGCTAATCCAACGGCTTTTGAACCAGGACAGAGTAGTCAACACTGTTGTATTTTGGCTAAGAGCCTCTCAGTAGATTCCTCTGCCTGTCACCATATTGCCCTGGATCCCTATGCTCTGCCTGTTCTTGGCCTCCCTCCCCTCCCTGTACCTGATTAAAACAGACCTTTTCTGAAATTATTCCAAAATATCTTCTGCTGGATATTTATTACACTCCAAATATTTGTGAGTTCTATCACTCCAAAACCAGTTTAGAGGCTTGATTTGATTTTGAGCTGGGGGATGCCAGGAAGAGCTCAGATAAAGACCTGTCTACTCTCAGCCATCTTGGCTTTATCCCTTCATCATATAGTCTTTTTTTTTTTTTATGAGGCAGTTGGGGTTAAGTGACTTGCCCAGGGTTGCACAGCTAGAAAGTGTTAAGTATCTGAGATCAGATTTGAACTCAGGTCCCCCTGACTTCAGAGCTGGTGCTTTTTCCACTGCGCCACCTAGCTGCCTCTCACCATATAGTCTTAAAGTGAAAATAATGAGTATTTTTAATAATTTCTTTTGGGTTGCACATGGTAATAGTTATGTACAAACATATATATGTATGTGTATGTATTATTATCCACTTCAGATTTTTACCTTGAATTTCCATCTTCAATTTCCAACTGCCTGTTGGGCACCTCTACCTGCAATTTCAAGCCCAGACTAAATTCTTCATCTTGTCCCTTAAACTTTCCTGTTTTTTGATGGCACTGCCAAGTCTTCTATCTCTGACTCATCCTACTTAAAACATGAGAATCGTGGTAGATAGGGAATAGCTGTTCAAAGGAGAGGTAATAAGGACACAAAGATCTGTTCACAATTATTAATGTTTCTGGGATTTTTTTTTTTAAAGAAGCTGGAGGACATTCTTTCATTGCTGCAATTTGTGAGGCCTGGGAGTATCAGACTGTGAGTTAGCAACACTATGGTTCCAGCACAAGTAAGTCCATGAATTGTAGTGCAAGTGAAGGTCATTTCATGGTATATGAGTGGGGATGTAAGAAGCTTGGGGGGGGGGCAGAGAGACACAGAGAGAAAGAATTAAAAAGTGACCAATGGGAGTTTTAATGTGATTTAAAGTTGGAGTCTACAATCCAGTGTGTATGCTAAGTCTCAATGCAACAAGAGAGTGAAGTCCATGTAGAAAAAGACAGGTCTCTGTGTTCTATGCCACAGGAATTCCTCAAGTAGTAATTTTCTATGTGGGACTGTAATGGAAAAAGTCCTATTAGAATATATATTGTGTTAGAGGTTCATAGGGCTAAAACCCTAGGAGTCTAAGAAACCATCTAATTTAACCTCTTCATTTTACAGATGAGGGAAATGATACTCATGGAAGCTACATCTAAAATTACACATTTCTAAACTATATAAAGTGATTCTTTGGAATGAATAAGTGAGTGCCTGTATGAGCAGGTTGGGGTGGAAAGCAGGGTTTATAATTCCTCATATTGAATTTACTATATCCTTAACCTCTCATTTCCTTTGTGCTCCTAATGGGAACAATTAATGTCAATGCATCAGAGATCCCTAAAAGTCACTTTCTTTTACCAACTCTCTCCATTTCAATCAATTACTAAAGTTATCCATATTACCTTCAATTTCATCTATCTTGCACTTTCTCTTTATTCCACTATGTTTCACTGTCCTTTGCCTGGAATAGGGTATTAGCTACCTAGAAACTCTGGGTTTCTCGGCTTTCTAATCCATCTGTTACAAAGTTGTCAAAAAATTTTACAAACTAGTGTTACTTTGTTATTTCCATACTTGTAATAATCTCAGTTGGTTTGTTATTGCTCATAGGATAAAATGAAGAATCTCTTGCCTTGTATTTGAGAAAAAGCTGAGCATGGAACCAGGATGACCTTAGTTCAAATCTATAGAATTAGATAGCAGAGGAAAAGGAAAATAATTAAAATCTAGTAGACTTTGTTGAGCATATTGTTTCAAAAATATTATCTCATTATCCCACAACAATCTTGGGAAGTAGGTGTTATATTATCTTCATTTTATGGTTGAGTGCACTGAAGATTGCGCTAGATTATTCAATTAAATGTCCAAGGTTTGATTTGAACTAAGGTCGTCCTGTTTGTTCTGTAGTTGACAGTGGTTGACTGTACTTTGAGATGTCATTCAGACCAATTTGGGGATATGACAGAATAGGTCTTCATACATAAGAAAGATTCAAACTTTGCTACAGATTTTTAAAGAATCAATCCCACCTCCCCAGAAGTATTGTCCTTAGCAGAACTGCAAATGAATGAAATCTTTCCAATGTCAAATGCAAGGTGGATGGGAAGAAAGAAAATTCTTAGATACACTCTCTACACAACAGTGATTCACCAGGGAAAAGCAACTTCATTCATATGAAAAGGGACCTTTAGAACCCTGTAGAAGTCAATACAATCATGTCCCTTGGTTTAAGGTTATGGATTCGTGGGAGGTTGTTTCTTTTCTTCCATCACCACAGTTACAAACTCTCAGAGCCTAAATCTATTAACTTGGATTTCTCAACAATTTTTGGGTCATCGTAACAAACGAATGGGTAATCTCAGACTTCGCTAGTCATTTCTCAGTCCAGATAGATATTACAGAGTTATGTCCCCATAGTGGCTTAAAGGCTGCCGAGTCTTCTGCAATTCTAGTCAGCTGAACTGGAGTGAGCTCCATTGTGATGGCTTCTGAGTACCTCTGAACACCTGGACATTGAAACCCCAGTCAGATTTCTGAAGGGCTTGTTCCAAAAAGGCTCCATTTTTCAGATCAGTCTCTAACTTTAGAGGCTGGTTTACTCATGGATCCACAATTATCAGTGCACTGAACCATAAAATGAAGATAATATAACACCTACTTCCCAGGATTGTTGTGGGATAATGAGATAATATATATTTTTTAAATATGCTAAACAAAATCTACTAGATTTTAATTATTTTCCTTTTCCTCTGCCTTCTAGTTCTATAGATTTGAATTAATTAAGGTCACCCTGGTTCCATGCTCAGCTCTTTCTCAAATATAAGGCAAGAGATTCTGCATTTTATCCTATTTGCAAAGACAAACCAACTGAGATTATTACAAGTATGGAAATAACAAAGTAACACTAGTTTATCTGTAAATTTTTTTGGCAACTTTGTAACAGATGGATTAGAAAGCAGAGAAACCAGAGGTTTCTGGGTAGCTAAAACCCTTATAGAATCTAGATGTCAATAGCATGAATCTTAGAAATAGAGGAGAATGGGGTATATTACTTGGAGTGGATTAGACTGAAGCAGTCTATGTTTTTTTGTCATTTGTCTATTTTGTAACTTCAATTTATACACTGCCTTTACCACACAGTGATATTTGGCTCCTTCTGTGGCGAGGTCTGTATGGGGAGTGTATCCTGCACTTCTCAATCCTGCCTGCTACTAAAAATGCTGTATGCTCTCTTGTGTCTGTTTTGTAATCAGAGAATTCATGATGATGTGGGAAACCTTGGCCTTCACCACTGAGACCTTGTTCATTTGGTCCCTGGAAGCTGAGGGGAGTATGGACAAACTATTTTTTTCCTTTCTCAATCTAGGAAAGTTGTTGGTACTTGTGATCTGAGACGACTGGCTTTTTCCACAGAACCTTACTGCATGTCCGATGAAGGTGGAGTCATTGGTATGGGATCCTCCAGGACATCATCATAACAGAATGCCTGACAATGCATTCCAATTGGTAAAGACACCTTTCCTAGAAGCCCACCTGTACTGTGCCCAATAGCAGGCACATCTGGCTCTCTGGATGATGCCGTGAAAGACTGTGATCCAGATGTTTCTCCAGATAGATATCCAGAACTCTGATTCCATGGTATAAAGTCTATGGAAGTTATGCAGATAGGATAAAAAGATGTCAAAAAGGAACATTCTGCAACTTGTGATGAACTTGCAAAGAGTCCCAAGCAGTTCTATAGATGTCTGGGTCTCCTGAGGAGGGAGGTGGGATAGAGAAAAGGGGGAAGGAAAGAGGTCATTTGTAGCCAGACAGAAAGTCCTAGATGCAGATTTTTAAGGTGTTTAGTATAGTTGTGTGTTTCATAAATGCTTTTTCCTTCCCCTTTCTTTTCATTTAAGGACCTCCAGGTCTTTAGTCCTCTCAAAATGCTTCTGCTTGTTTACATTCTTCCTAAAATGCGGTATCTGAACAGAATTCAATATCTTAGTATTGAATTTAGTGTAAAATACTAACCAGTATTCTACTGGTTACTATTCTGAATATTCTATACTGAGAGTAGGAGGATTATGATCTTCCCTCTTCTGAATACTTTAACTAGGGGTGTGTTGGAATCACTTCAATTAAGCTTGTGGAGCCCATTGTTAAAATTTCATTGTGAGCACTTGTTTCTCAGAAATTGCTACAAATCAGGGCTTGATTTATTGTTTTGTTGATTGTTCAGACTTAAGAAAGTGCTAATAATGCAGATTAAATTTTAAATGCATGACTGGTGGACATCTTCCTCCCTCCCAACCTGTTCTTAAATATTTACTAGCACTCCCTGGACCAGGACTTTCTAGATGCAATGCTAGATGTATATTAGCTTTTTGGATGATTTAGCACACTGGAGACTCATTTTGAACTCCTAATCTTTTTTCACATATAGCCACACCCTCCCCATTTTGTTCTTCTAAGGTTGTTCTTATTGTTATGATCCAAGTCTAGAGTTTTATATTCATCTCTATTACTTTAGTTTTAGCCTATAAAGATACTTTTGCAATTTGCCTCTGTTGGCCAATAGATTGGCCATTTTCCCTAGCTTTATATATCATGTGCTAAATCTGATCCATATATCATCTATGGCTTTATGAAATTCTTTTTCAATCATTAATCCAAGTGATTTATAAAAATGTTAAACTTGTGAGATAGCTACTACAGGTATTATTTTATAGATGAAAAGGAAACTAAGGCTTGATTTGATCATTATCACAACTCCTTGACGCCACAGGACTATCATGAGGATTAAATAAGATAATGTTAATAAAACTCTGTGAACCTTTAATTATTAGATAAATGTCAGCATGGCAAAGTGGAGTGGCATCCCTCTATATTTGGTGTAAGAAGAACTGGATTCAAATTCTGATTGTTATTTACTATCTTGCACAAATAATTTAATTTTTCTTGGTCTTTTTCTTAATTTATAAAATGAGAATGTTAGACTATATGTTCTCTGAGATTTCTTCTGTGATTCGATAATCCTATGATTTGTTGAATTAATTTCAGATAATAATACATCATCCCTGATACTTATACTATTTCTATAGCTACTGTATAATACCTTTCCTCTTAAGTATTAAGATAACATTAAACACTATCCTGTTACTGACCATCTTAAACAATATCTTGCAACTTTTATGTATGTCTACTTGGTATATTTCAGGGGAAGTATATTGTAGGAAAAAGATTATGAGACTTAATAATCATAGTTCAAATCCTACCTATGACATATATTCATGTTCCAAATGGGGAAAAAAAGCCCTCCCTAAAATAAATGCAAAATTGCTTTTTCAAGTATATATTGTAGTAGTCTCTAATAGCTTTTCACTCTAATGAGATTTTCATAGATTATATGTCATAATGTTCCTTATTGGCTAATCTCAGAATATTTTGTCCTCTTAGCTAGAAAATAAAAGTACTAGTCAGTGATGAAGGGGAATATTAAAAATTTAATAGTGTCTATTTCAACATCCTAATTTGTAATTCAGGAAACTAAGACTCACAGAAGTTTAAGTAGTTTGTTCAGAGTCACACAGGTAAATTATAAAGTCAGGGTTTGAAGCCCTTTTACCTTCTTTCCTTTCTCTGTCTACTAAATTTAATCAACCAAGAAATCTAGCTTTTCTGTAAATGCCATTCAGAGGGAGTGAAAAAGGGAGCATTAATTTTACTTCTCCTTTGGCTGATCTTACAGCATTTTGGCCTCCCACCCAGAAGATGAACTCTGAAGTTGCAGACACTAACTGGGGTGGGTGAAGTGTTAAATCATTTAATAGTGGAAACCCACCTGACCTTGATCAATCCAGACACTAGTGCAAAGAAACCACTTATAAATTCTTTTAGAGTGATACCTAATCAAAAACATTTAACATGCAAAGAAAAAGCCAAGTTAGAAATAAAATTGAGACAAGTAGAGGTGTGAGATCTGAAACCAGAGCCAAGTTTGAAAAGGGTTAGTCATTTGAACTGCCAAATTAAACAAGACACAATTGGGGCTAACTCATCCCTCCAGGCACCCATAAAACCACAGTTGGGAACCCTTGAAAGCTAAGTTAGCACCAATTGTGTCTTATTTAGCTTGGCCATCTCAATGCTAACCCTTTAGGAGCTTGGCTCCAACTGGAGATATAACACCTTTAAATGGCTGAACTTCTCCCCTCAACTTTCCTTTTTTAGTATATAGAGAATGTTTTTGATCAGATGTGGTTTAGATTATCAGACCCAATTAGTGTGTAAGACAAAACCAAAATGTGAAAAAGAATAGAATGTGCTGATATAACAATGTCATTAGACAGACAGGGGTGTGTTGCAGCCTTTCTGGTCTGTTTTTGCATCCATGGGTTAAGTTTTGTTAGTCTGAAGCCAGAGTCTCTGAAAAACTATTCTAACATATGGTTGGTGAAATTGTCTAATCAAATATAATTTCATATTCATATACCTATAGACAGACAGATATTACAAACACACTCAAATGGGAGTATGGATATATACCTGTAATATATAATACATTCATGAATATGTATAGGTCTATGTAACTACATATATGTGTGTATGTATATTACAATCAACTAAGATTATGGGTATACAAATATATAATATACACATATGTAAATAAATATAGGTATGCATGCCTATATGTGTGGATGTATATTGTGTGTGCATGCATAAATGCATATTTTAGCATTTATGACAAGAATAAGGTATGTGAGAAGATAATACTAATTGGTGAAATAGTTGATATGAAATTAGAAAACCAAGTTTCAGGTCCCAGCTCTGTCACATACAACTATTTGTGTTATCTGGGAAATTCAATTAATCTCTCTGATTCTCAATTTCCTTAACTACAAAATGATAATAATAATTCTTGCTCTGCCAAACTTTAAAGAGTTATTGTTGAAAATCATTAATAACAACTTACATTTGGTATAGTACAAAAGTGTTAAATTTCTGGCCCTGAGGGACCAAACTAGATTAAAATGTATTTGGGAAATGTTTAGCAACATAAATAAAAGTATAATAAAACATAGATAATATTAATTTGTGAGTTTCTAAATCAACATGAGAACTAAAGAATCCTTTTCTATTTGAGTTTGAATCCGGGATATAGGAAGCCAGGGTTTGAATTCATTTCAGACATTTACTAACTTTGAAATCTGGAGAAACCATTTCATTTGACTGCTCTTAAATTTCCTCATCTTAAAACTGAGGGGTAAGTGAATTCAGAGCTTTTGAATCCCAGCTAGCTCTTATCTATGAATATAAGACCATAAATTTAGATCTGAAAGGGATTTTAGGGGCCATCTGGTCCCAAATCCTCATATTACAAATGAGAAAATTGAGGCAGAGAGAGAGAGGTTAAATGATTTGCTCAATAATTTATAAACCCTATGAAGCAGCCCATATAAAAAAATTATCCCCATTTTAGAGATTAGAAAACAGATTTATGGATGTTATGATTTTTCTATTATCTTATAGCTAGTTAATAGAAGAGCTGTGACTTTAGTCACTTTAAGCCTTTCTTGATCCCTTGAGCTATTAGTTCCTTTTTGATGGGATCAGTGAAAGAATTTCTGCTATGAGCAATAAGTAGATAAATAGCAGTTTCCACATAAGCTTCACATAGATACAGGGAAATGAGCTGACCAGTGGCTATATGGCTTAAACAGGATGTTGACCATAAAACCACAGAAAAGACTTTCCCCAAATGGCACTTGTGCGTAGCCAATCCTTGTCATCTTTCAGTGACTTTATGCTTATCAACATGTAGTTAGCCTTGAAATATTTCCCCCTTAGAGGGGGATCATGATGCCACTTAGGAAATTACAAGTACACTGGGTCCTTTTTGTCTCTTCCTTTCAGAGATCATGGCTTGCCACCTTTTCATCAGCCAAATCTATGCATTTTTTGCTATATAACTTAACCATTTTTACCCTGGTTAGGTGGTTGCCTCCCCTAAAGAGAAGAGCCTGCTGGGTGGGTTATTATATAAATACTTTTGCTTAATTTGGAGACATTCTGAGTATAAACTATTTTGAGATGACACATGCCCATTACCCCAACACCTTACTCCCCAAATTATCTTATATTTCTGAGAATCAGAGGAGCCATTCAGAATGGCTTCTATCTCATTCAAGAAAAGAATCCCCATTTTAGCATACTTGTCAAGTGACCAGGTAACCTAGATGATCACATTTTGAGGCAGCCCATTCCATTTTTTAGTTACTTTTGTTGTAAGGTTTTTTGGTAACTTTAAAATTTCTTTTTTCTTTTTTTTTTTTTAAACTTTAAAATTTCTGCTCATTTCTCCTTGCTTCTAACAGGTCCTTACTGAGTCTTTTCTTCTCCCAGCTTAATATACCATTTTTTTATGCAAGATTATTATTTATAAATAATTTAATGTTTAGTTTATTATTTATAATATTTATTTATTTTGCATGTATTTGTATATATATATATATATATGTGCACGTATTTTCTCCCTTTCTAGAATAAAGTGCTTTGAGAGCAAGAATTTTTATTTTTGTATGACATCCAATGTGTGCTTATTAAATGAATGCTTACTGATTAACTCAGGTATTCTAACTTCAAAACCAATGTTTTCCCCACTCTGTTAAATTACAAATGGCACAAAATATGTGAAAGTACTCTGATTACTGTAAAGCATTATCCCAAAATGACTTACTATCATCATACTATTTAGTATTATATGTTTAAATGGGCTTTAATAGCAAAAATATTTGGACAGTGATATATTTAAAACCCTTAATCTCTTTGGGTCTTAGCAGTAAAATGGAGATAACTATACTTGTTCTGCTTCTCAGAGATAGATGTGAAGAAATTTTTTTGTAAACACAAAAGCCCTTTTTAAATGTAATGTTATCTTCTTTAACAAACATAGGCTGAACATCATGCATAATCTTTCCTTCTCAGAAGTTGAAAACTAGTCAACTCATGTGTAACTCTTAGTTCTGGGATAATTCATCAGCCTGTGTTATAGATGGGACAAAAGGCAATTAAGAAATCAAAGGATGAATGAAATATGTTTCCAGAGGCAGGAATCTGTATCCTACTGCCTCTCTACTCCACAGCCTTTGGAACGGGAAGCTGAAATTTCTGTTCACCAGTGAAATATTGACTGAATAGATTATCAAGTCAATGTCAATGCAGGTAGAATGGCTTCTAAGTTTTTCCTGAAATATAATAAAAAAAGTATTTCTGCATCTGACATAAAAATGTGGTTTTATTATAGCATCTAAATTCTTAGCACAAGTCATTCCTAATGACAACTCATGGAGATGATATTGGAAAAAATACATTATTTGGGGATCACATTTCCAGGCAATTGGACTCAAATATGATTTTTAAAAAGGATTTCATTGAGAGATTCACACAGTATTTGTATGTAAAAACATGTGTGTTAACTGATTGACCTGAGGCTTGCATATTCCTGTCCTTTTATATGCAACCTATCCTTCTCCACATGTGGAAAAGAGTTTATAGCCCATTTCAGGATCTAGCTTAAGGATTTAGTCCTCAAGCTTAGGATATGACATTTCCTGCTGTCTAATGGTGGGCAAAATTCAGTGGATGCTTTCTTTATAGAAGAAAGTGAACAAAATGGATGCATTTTAATTTTGGCTCAAACCCTTCCTGCTGCTTTGTAGGTAAGGGCAATTCACTTAACCTCTCTCTAGCTCCCTTTTCTTTGGTAGTTTCACACAGAGGTGAATGTTGGCAAGTGAAGAAACAACTCCTGCTCTTGTTTCCCTGGAGTCACTTGAAACTGCACTAGGAGTTTTTGCTCAGCTTGCATTTTCACTGGTCAAATGAACCTCTGGGAGGTTAGGTTATTTGAGGACTTCTCCAAAGGGTCAGGTCCACTCTAGGATGGACTTTGTAATGAGATCCCATTTCTGCCTGGAGGCACTTCTACTGGACCTGCTGCTGATACTATGGTATTGAACTGTTTATTTCTCAATATATAATGTGCTTTATAAACCTCAAAGCACTATATAAGCTATATTAGGCATTGATGAGCTATAGTATTGTGAGATAATAGCTCATAATTTTCTTTGTTAAACTGGTGGTAGCAGGGGTAATTATCTCCTCCATCACAACTTAGGTAGGTATTTAACAATACAACCTACATTAAATGAATTCTCAAATTGCCAATTCTACCTCCACCATGTGTCTTAACTGTATCTTCTCTTCCTGGGCAGCTAGGTGGTATAGAAGATAGACTGCTAGGTCTGGAGGCAGGAAAACTCATCTCCCTGAATTCAAATCTAGCTTCAGAAACTTACTAGCTATGTGTCCCTAAGGAAGTCACTTAAACTTATTTACAACAGTTTCCCTCATCTGTATGAGCTGGAGAAGGGAATGGCAAACCATTCCAGTACCTTTGCCAAGAAAATCACAGAGTCAGAAATGAAGGAGTATAGTTTCTAGGGGAGACACAGTAGGGAGGTCTCCTTGGCCTTGAGGGGCTTCTGTCAGTGATTCTAAAGTCTTCTGGTTTTGGAATATGTGATCCAGAGGTTCCCCCAACCCCAAATTTGGAAAGCTATTATTCTGGCAATGGCTGTCAATGATTGCAAAAGTCCTCTAGTCCAGGAATATAATAATATTTCTTCCTTCAGATTTTAGGGAAGATATATTAGTGATCCGGAGGCCCTCTGCCCCAAGAATGCTATTGTTCTAACAATCTGTCTATCAATGATTTCAAGTCTTCTGGCCTTAGAATTGTTCTGCAAACATTACAGATAGATAATCTATTAGTCAGTGATAACCAAATTCCTGAGACTACTCCTCAGTTCTATCCTTAGGTCATAAAATTAGAATATCAAAGACATAAAGAATTGGATAAAGGTGTCTCCTTTCTCTTGGTTTTTTGCTAAATTATTTTGGAATTTATCCTTCTTCAATTGGCATTACCATTACAATAAACTTTATCCCTTGACTTGGATATGGGTTCAAGCCTGCAAATTCTTTTGAGATGCCTTGTGACCTCAGTCTGTTACCCCAACCTTTTGGGGTTCCTTCCCAATCTCAACAATGAAGAATTGGATACTACTGAAAAATGACTTAGTACCCAAATCCTCATTTTTAATCTCATAGTCACCATTTTAGCTTAGACCCGTATCATCCCAACCTAACATATATATATATATATATATATATATATATATATATATATATATATGCCCAGGGTCACACAGCTAGGGAATGTTAAATGTCTGAGACCAAACTTGAACTCAGGTTCTCCTGACTTCAGGGCTGGTGCTCTATCCACTGCGCCACCTAGCTACCCCCCAACCTAATATATTTTTAAAGCTTCCTAAATGATTTCCCTGCTTCTAGTATTTTTTAACCCATACTCCACATAACAGTTACATAACTCTTCTAATTCACATATTTTACCAAGGCATTCCTCTCCTGATAAGTCTTTAGTGGCTGTCTATTCCCTCTAGAGTAAAATATAAAATTCTTCACCCAGTTGCTTAAGGCCCTCCAACAATTTGACCCCACCCTACCATTCCTACCTCATCTCACATTAGTCTCCTTTAAACTTTTAACTATTAGCTATTCCCCCAATAACTCAGCACTCTGCAATTCATATCTGTGTATCTGCTGTACTCAGTCCAATTCCTAGAATTTACTTCCTCCTTATCTCTGCTCTCAAAATTCTTATCTTCCTTTAACTTACTTGCCACCTTTTTATGAGAGTTTTTCTAAATCCTTTAGTCATGAAGACATTTTTCTATTTCCTATCACTCTATTTTCTTTATATGTATGTATACATACAACCCAAGTAGAATGTAAACTCCTTGAGGGATTATATTATTGTAATCTAATACAGTATTTTGGACATAGTAAATTTTTAATAAATGTTTGTTGAAATCTCATTCAATCTAGGTAAGGGGAGAAAGAAGTTTCTTTTTTTACTTATTCATTTACACATTTAACAAATATTTATAAAATCAACAGACACATTAAGTATATGAAAAGGCAAGATACTATATCACATGAGTTTTTATTGAGGACATACTTGATGCTTATTGCTGCTATTGTTATTGTTGGCTTGCCCATGAATTGGATTTAAAGAAGGCAGTCAGCTTCACTCTCTCCTCCAGAATCACAGGAGTTCAATGGCAAGAAAAAAAGTCAAGAAAATTGGCCTTTTTAAATTAGGGTCTTTCTGAGATATCAGTTTGTCTGAGGCAAAGCCCATTCAGTGACTAAAGGTTAGGTAAGAATTGAGACAAAAAATACCATCAGAAAAGAATAAACCAGGGAGGGGAAGACTTTAAGAATTTCTGACCAGAACAGAAAATATATGCTATTTACACTCATTCTAAGCCTTCAAAATCTAAACAATGAGCAAGATGGACTTGGGCTGAGGACTATTATTGGCCATATGGTGAAAGCTAGAGTAATTTAGGTTTAAAATCATGGTCAAATAGCTCCATTTGAATTACAAACAGGCTTCTATTTTTAAAACCTGTTTGTTTTCCTTTCAAAAAATCAGAATTGAAAACTACATGGGGAAAAAAGTAAATTGTCCCAGCTTTTTGAATCAGAATAACAATAAACTTTGAAAATAAAAAATCTAGTTTCCCTTAAACCCCAAAATATTTTACAAAATGTAAATGACCAAAATTATTTTCGTGTGGACAGAGCACCCATATACATATGTATGGAGTCCAAACGTAGAGAGCCCACATATGGGGACAGAAGAAGGAAGAAGAAAAAGAAAGAGGAAAAGGCAACATTTCTTAACTTGAATCGGCAGGTTGGTATCCAGAGAGTAGCTACTACTACTTACAAATAGCATGATAAAAATAGTTAATATAAAACATTCTCCTGAAAACCTGATTCACCCCTTCCTATAAATACACATAGCATTCATGGGAAGAATAGGGTTAAACTTACACCATAATAGTAGTAAGGCACATATGTAAGAAATATATGTGACAAAGATTTAATTTTCACCAACTGCCCTGTATGTTCTTCTTCCTTTGTAGAGACCTCATGCAAGAATGCTTATTGTTGTTTGTCCTTTGTTTTTGAAGAGGAACAATGACATCACAAAGGTGATGTCTTGACTTTCCTCTAAACTAGATTTAAGTGAGTGAGTGAACTTTTAAAAATTAAGTAGTCTTCCTAAATTGAGCTCTTTCTCAGATCTTAACTTGTCTGAGTCAATGCCCATTAGCACCATTTTAGAAATCATTGGAGTGACTATTATATTGGTTACAATCATGGGAGTAGAGAGAGAAGCTAGGAAAGGTATTTAAAATGCACATTGTATGCATGTGTGTGTATATGTGTATAGAATGGAATGCTTACTTGTATGCTGATTTGTAGGTGGAAGACATATTGCCACACTGCAAGTTGATTTGATTGGCTTTTCTTTTGCTGAACATAGTGAAAAATGAGACTAGTTAGGGAATGGCCTCATGAAGTTAATGGCGATTAATGAGGGATTTAAAAAAAATTTAGTCATGAGTTTTCTTTTGGAGCTTCTAGGGCCAAGTGATCAGATCATTTTGATGGAATTATCCCAGTGTACTTTGAGTTTAATGCTCAGGCCAGTCTTCTAAAGCTTCGGTGTCTCCTTTTTCCATTTCACAAACCTGGCCTTCTTACTTAGGAATAATAAAGGGGAAAAAAAGTAGGAAATCCCAGAGAAGGTAATTAGCTTATTCCAAAAAGAATAAGTTCCCCTTCTGGAATGAACATTTATTTTACATACTCATACATGATTAGACATTTCTTTATTGTTAAAGATTTGCTGCTTTTCAAACCTGGAATTTACACACACATACAGTAACTCAGTTCTGAAAGGTTTAATTCAAATAGTGGTAAAAAAAAAAATGTTACCTCATGACTAAGGATATATTGCATGCAACAAGAAATGGAAAGGATACTTGCTTGGAAACTGACTTCTGACCAAGAAGATTTTAAATTGAAAATGGAAGAAGAAATAATGTGCTGACATATATATGTATAAATTCACTCTCACATGTATATGTATACACACATATACACACATACATACACCTCTCAATTAAACTAGACATTCTGGAGAACAAAAAACAGTGTGAAATAGAAAGAATAATAGTGGAGATGGTGTTTAGAAATTCATGGGAGAGAATTACTGGGAAGAAAGCAAAAAATTAGAGGTGTGAATTATGGGAAAATAAATTTGATCTTAAAATGTAAGAAATTTTCATGATCTTAAGGCATCATGGAGTTGTGGATAGAATGCTAGTCAGTCAGTCAAAAGATCTGTTTTCAAATGTTTGTTCTGGCATTAATGTATCACTATCAACAAGTCATGGAACCTTTATGTGTCTCATTTTCCTTATGTGTCAAATGAAAGGATTGAATTTAGTTTCCTCTAAGGTCAAGCTATGCCCTGACTTGCTAGGACATCTGGACTTGTGAGTATCTTGAACAATATAGATCCAAGTTGAATGTGAAATATTGGTTAAGCAGTCCTATAAAGTTGTCTTTACCTTCTGGAAATATATAATAGATGCCAGGTTATTTTTTCATGCTTTTATTAGTGGTTAATGCTCACTTATGAGTCTTTTGTATTGTAAGCATTTTTATGTGGTAGAAGAAATATCATTCTACTTTCCTTTTTTAAGAGGACTAATGACATTATAAGGTGATATCTTGTTTTGTGTGTCTTGGATTTGAGTGAGTCAGAGTTGCACAAAGTCAAAGATAATCATCCTCCTTGAATACCCTATATACTCCAGTGGAGGAAATAAATAGCTTCCCTGTGCCTGTTATATATTTTGTATGTTGAATTTTTCTAGAAAGGACTCTGTCAAATTACTTTTGGAGAGGTCTTTTTAGAGATTTTTTTTCTGGAACTTAAATAGAGTATAAGAAAGATCTGATTCACCTTCTTTGGATTGCACCTATTATTAATCTGGGTGTGTAAAGTCTTGTGAGAAAGGTTATCCCTTGGGCTGTGAGCAATGAAGTTGGCTGTGTCAACTTTAAAAAACTTTCGATGTATGATAGCTATCATTACCACAAAGTCTTGGTAGCAAGGAATTCCCAACTGAAATTTGGCAATGAGGGCTCAGATAGAATAAGGTGATAGGATAACACTGTATATATTGTGATACTATGGTGATCCTGTCATCTTTTTTTGGGGGGGAAGTGGTTGTTGTTATATATTTCCACTAATGCAGATAACAAGAAAACTAAATTTAACAGAGCATATGTTACATTTTGTGTTTAGGTTAAAAAAAGTCAACTGAATAAGCATATTTTAGGGCACATATAAATAGCAGTTCTTGTATAAAAAAAAAAAAAGAATATGGTTGTCATCTTTGCACAGATGGAGAAAACCAAACATGAGCAATATCTCAAATTTATTTTGGAGATTTTCAATATCTACATATCCAACTTTAGTCTTTCCATTAAGCCCCAGCTTCCCTATCACACTTTCCCAAACATATCCAAGACAAAATTTCTTATTCTCTTCTCAACTCCTACTTCACTTTAAAACCAACCACCCAATGAAATAAAGCCATGCCTCTCTACCAAATTTCATTTCTAGGCATACACATTTCTGACTTGAAATCCTTAATTCTTGATGCCGGTTTACCCCACATATTTAATCAATTGACAAATCTTAGTGATTCCATGTCTGTACTATTTCACAATCTTCTCTCTATCCAAAAGACCACAATCCTAATTTAGGCTCTTATCTTTCACCACTCTGACTACTGCTATCACCTCCTAAGTGGTCTCCCTGTCTCCATTTCTCCAATTCCAACAAATCTTCCACATAATTTACAAAGTGATATTCTTCTTCTTCTTCTTCTTCTTCTTCTTCTTCTTTTTTTTTTGCTGAGGCAATTGGGGTTAAGTGACTTGCCCAGGGTCACACAGCTAGGAAGTGTTAAGTGTCTGAGATCAGATTTGAACTCAGGTCCTCCTGATTTCAGGGCTGGTGCTCTATCCACTGTGCCACCTAGCTGTCCCAGTGATATTCTTAAAGTCTAGATTTTACCATGATGCTACCTGTCTAGGAAAAGAATCTATGCAGTTAAAAGCCCCCATCCCATTTTTAAAAGCCTAAACTATTTTACTCTTCCATGCAAAAAAATAGGAAAGGAAAATCATGAGGTTTTAGATGTTTGAAGGGTTTTTACCTTATCTTGCATGGAATCAGGTCTCCATGCCACTTCCAGACTATTTCCGTACTATGATGCTTCCTACTTGCCTTTTCTAGCTACTCCTTATTTTTATTTTTTATTCCCTCATTAGATGTAATAGATGAGACAGTAAATTCACTGAGGCTGGGGACTATCTCACATTCTTTTGTTTGTATCCTCAAGTCTTGGCAATAGTAAACACTTGATGACTGATCTATATGTCTGTCTGTCTATCTTTTATCATCTATTTATGAATTAGTGTGTTTGACCAATGCTGAGACCAGGTTATTATCTTCTCTTTGCCTAGTCATATTCTTGACATTTTCTGTATATATATGGCCAGTAAACTCTTTATCAGCTTTGAGCCTGGAATTAGCGTGCAAAATTTTAGAGTAAAGAACATGGGCCAAATGGATAGAAATTATAAGATGGAAATTTATTGCTTCAATATAAGAAAGAGCTTTCTAAAATTTCTCAACTCTCTTATGAACTTATCAATGTTATCTATCTATCTTTAATGAGAGATAGAGATAGTCACATACATACATATGCATATATAGTTATATGGTTGCGTTTTATTCTACTCTTAGACTATTAACTTCCAGAGGGCAGGAACCATGCATTATTTAAACTTGTTATCGACCCTTGCATAGCAGATGCATAACAAAGATTTGTTGAATCTAAGAATTATTGATTTTTGAAAAAATGGAATGCACTGTTTCATTAGGTGGCAACTTCCCTAATTCTGGAGGACATGAGGGAGAAGCTGAATGAACACCCTATAAGGATGTTACAGAAAATATCCTTTAATTGGTCAAGGTTTTGAATTAGAAGACTTGTAATATTTCTTTTATAATCCAGAATTTTATGTTTCTGTGACTTTTTGAAGCAGGCAGTGTGTAAAGAGCAAAAAAAATAGAGAAATTACAGACCAACTCCTGCCTCTATAATTGTTTTGGCAGGTGGGAGTCTACTAGTCACTCAGGTGTGCAAATTTTAACACACCATAAGACTGCTACTTGACTGCTGAAATGATTTTGTAGAAAATCCATAGACTTCAGAGTAGAGTCAAAATAGAAAAAAACAGGTATATTTCTTTATATTTGAAATAACTGTAGGTGTTTCTGAGCTTTTTCATTGAAGTAAGTGTCATGAGGTTAAAGACTTCTACCATGATTGCAATGAACCATGAAAACGTCTGTAGAACTAATCATATCATTCATAACCCAGGGCAGACACCCATCAAGACTACAAAGTGATGTTTGGCAGTTAAGTCTTTTGTGGTATCATTTATTTTGGTCTTTAAGACCAAACATATAGATTACCAGTGTTTGCTTTGCTTTGTTTTTATTGACTCTATACACAGTTTTTTATGTATCCAGAAGAAAAAGTATAGAAAAATAAACCTGTAACAGTCAGTAAATTTTCTACAGTGAGTTTAATGCCCAAGTTAAGACATGTTAAATAAAGAATCTTCTTTCATCATAGATGTGACAGCTCCTTGGGTTGAGGAAGTGAGAAAAAGGCTGTGTAGATTACTTTTTGATTAATCAACAAATGTTTATTGACCATGTGGTACAAGTGTTGTCATAGGTATATTAGGGGATACAAAGAAATGTGAAACTGTCCAAACTTTCCATTTGAGCAGAGAAGGCATATATACACTTATACACACACAAACCTAACAGCTCTTAAAACTAAATGCTGGTTGTGAAATGAAGGGCAAAACCATTGACAGCTCTAGGAGTTATGAGGAGTAGATAATTGATTACTTTGGGCTGAAGTGGGAGAAAGGTTTACAGAGGAAATTGGATTTGAGGGCTAGGTAGAATTTGAATAGGCAGTGAGGATCCATTCCCTTAATCCAGTTTTTCATCTCACTTCTGTTTTTTTGCATACATCTGGACTATATACCTTACTTATTTCTGTCTTTTAGAATCTTTAGCTTTCTAGAGGCAATTTGGATGAAATAGAATGAGCATTGCCTTTGGAATCCGAACGTCATTCAAAACCTGCCTTTGATGATTATTACTTATTTGACTGGTTACATCGATTTATCTCCCTGGCCTCAGTTTCAACATCTGTAAAACAGGAAAAGTAGATTAAATGGCACCAAGGTCCCTTCCAAATCTAGATCTATGGTTTTATGAGTCCCTCTCATGTTGTTTCCTATTGGAAAACTTTCCTGATTCTAAATGTTAGAGTTTTCTCCCTTTCAGATTATTTTCCATTTCAAGTTCCTTGAGAAAAAGTACTTTTTTTTTTTTTTTTTGCTCTTCATTTTGCCGAAGGCTAGCACTGTTCCTTGAGTATAGTGTGGAAGGAATTTAATTAATGCTTTTTGGATTGTTGGAGGAGGGTAACCCTTCTGGGCAGGGGGAATACTATGAGCAGATGTGTAGATCTAGGGAATGTATCAGGAATGTTTTGGAAAACTAATGAAGAGATAAGCTTGGCTGAGGCATAGGGTTATGGAAACAGTGGGATAGAAGGTTGAAAACATTAAAGGCCTAGGTTATGTACCTGGTGAGAAGGAAGTGGCTACAAGCAAAGAAAGCTGAAGACAAACTGTCAACTTCATGATTTTCCCTAGGGTTGGCTTTGCCAATTTGCAAATATTTCTTTTTGATATTATAGCAAAGAAAACATGAATCCTAGTATAATTAAGTGAAGTGCCAGCGAATAAAGATGATAGAATCATTTCTGCATAGAAGAATATAGTACCCAAGGGGGAAAAATGTAAAATATTTCCTTTAAAAAATTTTAAATCTTTGCATTCCTACCACCCTTTTTAAAGTTAAAAATTCTTATCTTTATTTTTCTTTACTTTGAAACTTTTCTGATTAGATTATTTTTAACTTATGAGTTGCAGAAATGACTACCCTTAATAAAATTGCATAGTACTTTTCTTAGCATCTGATTTCCATCTAAATTTTATTTGATATCAATATTACTATATTTTTTGGGTTCAAAACAGGTACCTCAGATTTGTCTTTCTAATTGTATAGAAAACATTGGAATGGGATAGCATTTCATTAGACCTGCAAAGTTTATGTGAAGAAAAAAGGTGACAGTTTTTTTTAATATTTCAGTTGACTGTTAACATAGTTATGTGTTCTCTTAAAATGTCTTCTGAGTTCTAACTTTGACTTCTGATTGCATATAATTCTCACAATAAATATTCAAACTAAAAATGTACTCTATATAAAACCTTTTTTAGTTAACTGTCTATATGTTCATAAATACAAACAAAGGAATGAATGAATGAATACAACATTTAATTGCTTACTATATGCCAAGTACTATGCCAAACTATGAGGTATTACTGATTGAAAAATTCTTTCTCTTTTTTGTTTCATTCGAATCAATTCAATTCAATGAGTTGTCTAAAGGGTTTGGTTTTTAGAACCAGAGGACCTGGGTTCAAATCTCAGTGGTCTCTCTTTTTTAATATAACTTTGGGCATTATCTCTGTGGACCTCAGTTTCCTTATCTGTAAAGGGATTGAGCTAGATGACCTCTAACATCCCTTCTAACTCAATATCTATGGTCCTGCGATCCTTTTGTGTTTAAGTCACTGAGTTAAACACTGAACAATAATAAGAAATTAGAAATAGCTAAGGAGTATATGTTATGCACAAATGATACAATACAATATAGTTTGCAATAGAATGTATCCTACAATTATTTCCTTACTGGAAGCTCTCTAGGCAAAATGAAGTAGTCAGAGAATCAAAACAATATTTAGAATCAAAACAATCAAGGGAGGAAGAACTACTTTCTCCCCAGACAATTATTTTTAAGATTAGCCCGCCTAGATATATCTATATCTGTTTATCTATACACACATACATATGCATGTATATTCATATTTACATATATGTATATTACATAAATGAAATAGGTAAAATATGTAAGGTAATATGATTAACCACTATTATTAGAAATGTAGACTATAAGTGCTATATCTTTATAGAATTCATTATGAGCAAAGGTGGCTGGGGAAATCTTCATGATAAGCATGTAATTCTAGCTATAGATTCAGGAAGACAGATAAGATCCAGATAAGTGGAAAAGATAGGAAAGGGATATTTCATTGAGGGGAAAACTATGACTAAATGTTTATGACTGTTTACAATGTGTGTGCATGGTGTGATTGGATGATAATGAACAGACCAATCAAATTGGAGCACAGGACTTCATGTTAGAGTATAGTGGTAGATAAGTTAAGATAAGTTGAGTTTATGGGAATGGCCCAGATTATGCAGAAGTTTGAATGCTCAGATAAGTCTGGATTTTATTCAGTAGGCAATGGAAAGTGTAATGCTCCAGGAGAAACTGAGGCAGTACCACAGATTGGAGATTGGTTAATATTTTATTGATGGTAATGGAGAGTTTAGAATCCATAGCTATGGGTGGGACTGACTGGGACCCCTGTTTCAAAGTACTCAGTCCTGGAGAGTTAGACTTACAGCCAGCTGTCTGGATCTCAAAGTATTCAGCAGTTAGTGAGTTTGCTCCAACAATTTTTATAGGGCTCTGGCACTCAGGGCAAAAAAGAAGCACAAGAAGCAGAAGGAAGGGTAGGGCACTGGGGGGATTGGAATCCCAGGAAAGGACTATCATTTCAGTTCTGACAAGTTGGGGGTATGGAGGAAGGATCATAAATTCTGATAAGTTTGGGAAGAAGCTAGGAGCCACTGAGTAGTAGCCATGTAGCTATGTAGCCATGTAGCCAGTAGCCATGACTCTGCAGCCCAATTATCTCAATCTGGATGGTCAGGGGGAGGATTGCTACTGAGGCAGAACAATTGGGAAACTAAGACAAAACAATTAAAGGAAACTGAGACAGGGGAACTGTGGCACAACAGGAGCCATTGGAAGTTTATGAGCCAAATGGTGACATGACAAAATTGGCGTGATATATAGACTAGATTAGTATGAGAAGAAACTTGAGGCAAAGAGAACATTCTCTTATCCATGCTAATTATCTTTGCCAGTATTTCTGAACTTAGTCTGAGTCAAGAATATCCTCCTTAATTGGCATTCAAGATGCTCCAGGATTTGGACTAATTTTACTTTTTGCTTTTGCTTTTCTTATCCAATACTCTATTACATAGCCTCCACTTCCAGCCATACTAAGTCATTGCCAATCCCTGTATGTACTGTGCACTGATTTTTGACCTAGACTTTGTATGGTATTTCCTGCACTGAGGTACTCTGGTTATTTTTACCTTCTTGCTAATCCCATAAATTCTGCTGGAAATTATGCCTTTTCTATATTGTTGTTTATCCTTTATTTTTGAAAATGACTATGACTTCAGGAAGGTGATACCATGATATGCAAATGAATTGGATCTGAGTGAGGGAGGGCTATGCAAGGTCAACAGTCTCCCTTTCTCCTCCAGAGCCATCTGGGTCCAGTGGGATATAAATTAGGATGACTGGAGGTGGCCATGGATACAGTGGGAGACCTTGGCTTTTTAAAGCTAAGGTCATTAATTTCTTAGTTTAACTGAGGCAACTACCCATTCAGTGATTAAAGTTAGATAATAAAGAAATGAGGCAAAGAATGCCCTTTTTACCTAGTCAAAAACAAACAAATAAAATATATAGATGAATGAATGAATAAATAAATAAATAATAAATGGAATCAATCTGGGAAGGGAAGACGCTGGGATCCCTGGACAAAATAACAATTTCTCTTTACATTCACTCTGAGGAATCAGGGTCAAAGGAAGGACCAGGTGGACTTGGCTTCACATAGTACCTTGATGACACTTTCCTGATCCAAAGGCCTCCACAGCCTGATGTAGAGGAAAGAATACCGAATTAAAATCAGAAGACCTGTGTTTGAATGAACATACATAAAAATGGAGAGACTTGTCTGTTTAGGATGTGATGGCTTAGAGAGTAAGTACAATTTTGCTTTTCTCTATTGTGATTCCAGGTGCTCAGCATAAAGTAAGTGCTTAATGAATGTCTTTTCATTCATTCATTCAAGGTATTGCAGTGGTACTTATTATCTTTATGGATGAATGAATAAGTTAAGCATCCATTAAGCACTTAGTATGTGCAAATCATTGTTCTGAGCACCAGATTACAAGAAAAAGATAATAGCTGTCAAGGTCATAGTACCCTGATTGGTTAAGTCACTCCACTTCTATGCCATTCATGCTATTTTATTTTCTGTAAAATAAGGGAGTCAGTTTCCATTATTTCTAAGGTCCCCTCTGACTCAATCCTTCAATCACTTTTCACATATTATCTAATATGATGGCTATTTGGATGAGGCATATGATGTAAGGTGTCTGGTGACTGAGACATTCATATCCAAACTGTGTGTTTCATTAAATACCTCTAGCATAGTGCTCTTCATAGACAAGGTGATTAATGAATGCTTGTTTAAAGTGAATGTTAAATGTAACTGAGTGCTGGGTAAGGGTAGGAAAATATACCACCACTAAAGTGAAGAATGGAGATATTTTCAAAAATGGTAGGGTATCAAATGCTGAGTATGTTAAGATATTTGGTACTTTTTCACGAGTTGTGTATCTAAACTTAGCATACATGGTGTACCTGGGATTCTTAGACAAAATAATAACAATTTCTATCTACATTCACTTTGAGGCAATCAGGGTCAAAAGGAGGACCAAGTGGGCTTGACCTGGGACTTTTTGCTGGCTAATCAATGAAAACCAGAGTGATGTGAGTTTAATATATGATCCTTAAGAAAGAAATCTTGCCCATGATAGTATAAAAGAAAATAATATAAAAAAAAAAAAGGAATCTATGGTAAGGGTAGGAAAATACACCACAACTAAAGTGAAGAATGGAGTCAGGAGGACCTGAGTTCAAATCCAATCTCAGACACTTAACACTTCCTAGCTGTGTAACTTTAGGCAAGTTACTTCACCCCAATTGCCTTACAAAAACAACAATAAAAGGGAAATAGTTTAAAGTATTTTTGAAGTGGAATATCATTATAGAATCATAGATCTAGAGCTGGATATGACCTCAGAGGCCATCTAGTTCAACTATCTCATGAGGAAATAAACATAGTATGGTTAAATAATTTACAGTGTTATACAATTAATGCGTGCTAGAAGTGGGATTTGAACCCAGATTCTGTGACTAGAACCAATGTTCCTTTTCATGTACCACTTACAATTTCCTACTTGAATGGGAACTTTTTTTGTGGCTTTATTACTCCAATGACAATAAAAAAGTAATAAACAAGCAGATAATGAAATTTATGTGGAATGGATATAACCTTTAGGTGTGTGTGAATGACGTATTTGATCATCAGATGGAGTTTAGAGTTTCCTTATAAGTCTATAAAGTCAGCCAAGTCCTTGACAGAAAGAGAAGTAATGAGGCAGGGGAGGGAAGGAAGGAAAAGGAGAGTTGGGGGAGGAGGTGGGAGAAGGTGCTTAAGGTATGTTATCTTGAGAAAATGGCCTGAAGAATAGATTCTTATTGTTAGAATTAGTGTTACATTTGGATTGTCTGAAAAATTTATTGTATGTAATAAACAAAGATACTTTGAAAAGAAAACCATACTTAGTATGACTATATGAAAATATCAATAAAAAGAAATATTGCTAGCACATAAATGTCTTGCTTTTTAAAAAGTTGTTGCTGTTAGAAAAATCATCTGAATAAAAAAAGGCTTCTGTATTGCCCTCATTTTACACACATATTTGTCTATCTATCTATCTATATCATTTATTTATGTGCATGTATATGTACACAAACATATATATATACAAGTAAGGGTGCATATGTGTGTATATGTATTGGAGTCGGAGAAACTGAGTTTAAATCACAGATTTTTCAGTTATAACCATTGTGGCTTTGGACAATTCACTTCTCTCCGGAGTTGTTTCCTACCCTATAAAACGAGAAAGCTGGAATTCTGGAAGAGCCTGGCTTATAGCAAGAACTCCAAGTTTACTTTTAGCCCTAAATTTATAATTTTTTATTCTTTCCCAAGGTCTCCATTGTGTCTTTGTTCCAGCTGAGTCACTGGTAAATACTTGAAACATAGGAAAGTGCTAAGATCATGGGATCAAAAATTTAGTGCAAAAAGATCAATTAGAAATCCTCTAGTACAACTCTGTATTTTACATACAGGGAAACTAAGACTAGGAGGATTGAAAGTTTACATAGGTAGCAAATAGCTGATCTAGAATTTAAACCCAGGTTTTTTGAGTGTAAGAAGAAAAAAAAAAGATATGCCAGACAATGATTAACATCCTTATCCCAAGGATGGACATCCAATGTTCATATGCATGGCATGGATAACAAGTTATATAGGAATTTAAAGGAGGGAAAGAATAATGTGAAAACAAATACATAAAAAACTAAAGTAATCATAACTATAATTGTTATATAGGTTGGGTGTTTGATGTGTAAAAGGAATTACAAGCTGCATATTCAGCAAAGTGCACATAATATCTTGATTTGGGCATGAGTTGGATTTGAATGAAGCACAGCTGCACAAAGTCATCAGCCTCACTCTCTCCTCCCAGAGTAATAGGAGTTCAGTGACAAGACAAAGGTCAAAATGACTGATGATGGCCAAAAATGTAGGGGGTAACTTTGGCCTTTCTAAATTAAGATCTTCCCTGTGTTTCAGTTTGTCTGAGGCCATGCCCATTCAGTGACTAAAGGCTGGGTAAGAATTGAAACAAAAGATGACCCAATTTACTATCCCAAAGATATTAATCTAGGAGGGGAAGATTCTCAGAGTTTCTAGCCAGAACAGAAAACAATTGCAATAATATTCATTTGATGCCTTCAAAACCTAAACAATGGATCACAAAGGCTTGGGCTGAACATATTATTAGTCATTCAGTGGAAAGCAAATTAGTTTAAAGGGAAGTCAAGTAACTCCATTTAAAACAAGATGGACTCTTTTTTTTTTAAATTTTTTTTATTTTTTTTATTTTTTAAGCTTTTTATTTGTATAACATATGTATGGGTAGTTCCCCAACCTTGATCTTTACAAAGCTTTCCAATACAAATTTTACTCCCAGTCCCCTCCCCTCCCCTAGATGGCAGGAAGTCCACTACATGTTAATAATGTTGAAATGCTTGAGAAGTTATGCAAGAAAAATCCTATCTACAAGAAAAAAAAAAGAATCAGAGAAAGGCAACACAATGCAAGCAAATGTCAATAGAGATCATGAAAATGTTACGTTGTGGTCCATATTTCATGTCATTCTTTCTGGGTGTATATGGTTTTCTTCAGTGAACAACTGGAACTGGTTTGAGACAATTCTTTATTGCAGAGATCCATGTCCATCAGAATTGATCATCATGTAATACTGTTGTTGCTGTGCATGATGATCTCCTGGTTTTGCTCGTTTCACTCAGCATCAGTTCATGCAAGTCTCTCCAGGCCTCTCTGAAATCGTCCTGCTGGTCGTTTCTTACAGAACAATAATATTCCATAACATTCGTATACCATAATTTATTCAGCCACTCTCCAATTGATGGGCATCCCTTCAGTTTCCAGTTTCTAGCCACTACAAAAAGGGCTGCCACAAACATTCTTGCACATGTGGGTCCCTTTCCCTCCTCTAAGATCTCTTTGGGATATAGGCCCAGTAGAAACACTGCTGGGTCAAAGGGTATGCACAGTTTGACAACTTTTTGAGCATAGCTCCAAATTGCTCTCCAGAATGGTTGGATCCGTTCACAGTTCCACCAACAATGTATTAGTGTCCCAGCCCTCCCACATCCCCTCCAACATTCATCGTTATCTTTTCCTGTCATTTTAGCCAATCTGACAGGTGTGTAGTGGTATCTCAGAGTTGTCTTAATTTGCATTTCTCTGATCAATAGTGATTTGGAGCAACTTTTCATATGACTAGAGATGGTTTTAATTTCATCATCTGAAAATTGTCTGTTCATATCCCTTGACCATTTATCTATTGAAGAGTGGCTTGAATTCTTATATATATGAGACAATTCTCTATATATTTTAGAAATGAGGCCTTTATCAGAACCATTAAATGTAAAGATGATTTCCCAATTAGATGCTTCCCTCCTAATCTTGTCTGCATTTGTTTTGTTTGTACAGAAACTTTTTAACTTAATATAGTCAAAATTATCCATCTGGTGTTCAATTAGGAGTTCCAAGTCTTCTTTGGACATAAATTTGTTCCACCTCCACAGGTCTGAGAGATAAACTATATTACGTTCCTCTAACTTGCTTACAAAGTCCCTCTTTATATCTAGATCCTGAACCCATTTAGATCTTATCTTGGTATGTGGTGTTAGGTATGGGTCAAGCCCTAATTTCTTCCACACTAGTTTCCAATTTTCCCAGCAGTTTTTGCCAAATAGAGAGTATTTATCCCAAAAGCTGTGTTCTTTGGGTTTATCGAACACTAGATTGTTAAGGTTAATGCCTAGGTTGTCCTGATAACCTATCCTGTGCCACTGATCCACTGCTCTATTTCTTATCCAGTACCAAACGGTTTTGATGACCGCTGCTTTATAATATAGTTTTAGATCTGGTACAGCAAGGCCACCTTCATCTGCCTTTTTTTTCATTAATCCCCTTGAAATCCTTGACCTTTTGTTCTTCCAAATGAACTTTGCTACTATTTTTTCTAGATCTGTAAAATAATTTCTTGGGAGTTTGATTGGTATGGCACTAAATA
>JAJPUD010004788.1:76050-129920 GCA_023553655.1 Myrmecobius fasciatus | reverse complement strand
AAAAAAAAAAAAACAACAAAATAGATAAGCCTTTAGTTAATTTGATTAGAAAAAAGAAAGAGGAAAATCAAATTGTTAGTCTCAAAAATGATAAGGGAGAAGTTTCCTCCAATGAAGAGGAAATTAGAGTAATAATTAGGACTTTCTTTGCCCAACTTTATGCCAATAAATTTGATAATGTAAATGAAATGGAGGAATATCTACAAAAATATAGATTGCCTAGGTTAACAAAAGAAGAAATAAATAATTTAAATAGCTCCATTTTGGAAAAAGAAATAGAACAAGCTATTAATCAACTCCCTAAGAAAAAATCTCCAGGGCCAGATGGATTTACATGTGAATTCTACCAAACATTCAAAGAACAATTAATCCCAATACTATATAAACTATTTGAAAAAATAGGGAAAGAAGGTGTACTACCAAATTCCTTCTATGGCACAGATACGGTGCTGATAGCTAAACCAGGTAGGGAGAAAACTGAGAAAGAAAACTATAGACCCATTTCCCTAATAAATATTGATGCAAAAATTTTAAATAAGATTTTAGCAACGAGATTACAGAAAGTTATCCCCAGGATAATACACCATGACCAAGTAGGATTTATACAAGGAATGCAGGGCTTGTTCAATATAAGGAAAACTATTAGCATAATCAATTATATTAATAACAAAATTAACAAAAAAACATGTGATTATCTCAATAGATGCAGAAAAAGCCTTTGATAATAGGAATAACCATTCCTATTAAAAACACTGGAGAGTATAGGAATAAATGGGCTTTTCC
Organism: Myrmecobius fasciatus; assembly: GCA_023553655.1. Lineage (NCBI taxonomy): Eukaryota > Metazoa > Chordata > Mammalia > Dasyuromorphia > Myrmecobiidae > Myrmecobius > Myrmecobius fasciatus. The sequence continues at coordinate 129,137 of JAJPUD010004788.1, read as the reverse complement.
TTAAAATGATTAGTAGTATCTACTTGAAACCTTCAGCAAGCATCATATGTAATGGAGTCAAACTAGAACCATTCCCAGTAAGATCAGGAGTGAAACAAGGCTGCCCACTGTCACCATTATTATTTAATATTGTCTTAGAAATATTAGCTTTGGCAGTAAGAGAAGAAAAAGAGATTAAAGGAATTAGAGTAGGTAATGAGGAAACCAAATTATCACTCTTTGCAGATGACATGATGGTATACTTAGAGAATCCTAAAGACAACTAAAAAACTACTAGAAACAATTCACAACTTTAGTAAAGTTGCAGGATACAAAATAAATCCACCTAAATCATCAGCATTTTTATATATTACCAACAAAGTTCAGCAGCAGGAGATACAAAAAGAAATTCCATTCAAACTAATTGTTGATAGTATAAAATATTTGGGAATCTATCTGCCAAGGAAAAGTCAGAAACTATACGAACTAAATTACAAAACACTTCCCACACAAATAAAATCAGACCTAGTCAATTGGAAAAACTTAAAATGCTCATGGGTAGGCTGAGCAAATATAATAAAAATGACAATACTACCCAAACTAATTTACTTATTTAGTGCCATGCCAATCAAACTCCCAAGAAATTATCTTACAGATCTAGAAAAAATAGTAGCAAAATTCATTTGGAAGAACAAAAGGTCAAGACTTTCAAGAGAATTAATGAAAAAAAAGGCTGATGATGGTGGACTTGCTGTATCAGATCTAAAACTATATTACAAAGTAGCGGTCATCAAAACCATTTGGTACTGGCTAAGAAATAGAGTAGTCGATCAGTGGAATAGGATAGAATCACAAGACAAACTAGGCAATAACTATAGCAATTTAGTCTTTAATAAACCCAAAGACCCCAGCTTCTGGGATAAGTACTCATTATTTGACAAAAACTGCTGGGAAAATTGGAAACTAGTGTGGAAGAAATTAGGGCTTGACCCAAATCTAACACCACATACCAAGATAAGATCTAAATGGGTTCATGATCTGGATATAAAGAGTGATACTATAAGTAAATTAGAGGAACGTAATATAGCTTACCTTTTAGACCTATGGAGATGGAATAAATTTATGTCCAAAGAAGAACTGGAACTCTTAATTGAAAACCAGATAGATAACTTTGACTATATTAAGTTAAAAAGTTTTTGTACAAACAAAACCAATGCAGTCAAGATTAGGAGGGAAGCAATAAACTGGGAAATCATCTTTACATTTAAGGGTTCTGATAAAGGTCTCATCTCTAAAATATAGAGAGAACTGTCTCATATTTATAAAAATTCAAGCCATTCCCCAATCGATAAATGGTCAAAGGATATAAACAGACAATTTTCAGAGGATGAAATTAAAACTATTTTTAGTCATATGAAAAGGTGCTCCAAATCTCTATTAATCAGAGAAATTCAAATCAAGACAACCCTGAGGTACCACTACACACCTGTCAGATTGGCTAAAATGACAGGAAAAGTTAATGATGAATGTTGGAGGGGATGTGGGAAGGCTGGGACACTGATGCATTGTTGGTGGAGCTGTGAACGGATCCAGCCATTCTGGAGAGCAATTTGGAGCTATCCTCAAAAAGTTATCAAACTGTGCATACCCTTTGACCCAGCAGCATTTCTATTGGGCTTATATCCCAAAGAAATCATAAAGGCAGGAAAGGGCCCCACATGTGCAAGAATGTTTGTGGCAGCCCTTTTTGTAGTGGCTAGAAACACGAAACTGAATGGATGCCCATCAATTGGAGAATAGCTGAATAAATTATGGTATACGAATGTTATGGAATATTATTGTTCTGTAAGAAACAACCAGCAGGACGATTTCAGAGAGGCCTGGAGAGACTTACATGAACTGATGCTGAGTGAAATGAGCAGAACCAGGAGATCATTATATACGGCAACAACAATATTACATGATGATCAATTCTGATGGACATGACTCTCTTCAACAATGAAATGTTTCAAACCACCTCCAATTGTTCACTGAAGAAAGCCATATACACCCAGAGAGAGGGATGTGAAATGTGGATCACAACACAACATTTTCATGCTCTTGATTGATGTTTTCTTGCATTGTGTTTCCTTTATCTGATTTTTCTTTCTTGTAGATACGATTTTTCTTGCACAACAATGATAAGTGTGGAAATATGTATACATATATTCGATTTGTCAAGTATTTTAACATAATTAACATGTAGTGGATATCCTGCCATCAAGGGGAGGGGTGGGGAGTAGGGAGGAAAATTTTGTAACAAAGCTTTGTAAGGGTTAATGTTGAAGAATTATCCATACATATGTTTTGCAAATAAAATAAATAAATAAACAAACACAACAAATGAAGTCTGATCTAATCAACTGTAAGAATATCAAGTGCTAAGTAGGCCAAGCTAAAATAATAAAAATGACAATTCTACCTAAATTAATCTACTTATTCAGCACCATACCAGTGAAACTCCCAAGAAATTATTTTACCACTCTAGAAAAAATAACCGCAAAGTTCATCTGGAAGATCAAAAGGTCAAGAATTTTAAGGGAATTAATGAAAAAAAATGCAAATGAAGGTGGCCTAACCGTACCAGATCTAAAACTATATTATAAAGCAGCAGTCATCAAAACCATAGAAATGGAGTAGTCTAATCAGTGGAATAGGTTAGATGCACAAGGCATAATAATCAATGATTATAGTAATCTAGTGTTTGATAAATCCAAAGACCCTAGCTTCTAAAATAAAAACTTACTATTTCACAAAAAATTCTTGGGAATATTAGAAATCAGAATGGCAGAAACTAGGTATTGACCCACACCTAACATCCTATATGAAAATAAGGTTGAAATGGGTTCATGATTTAAACATACAATATGATATTATAAGCAAATTAGAACAACAAAGGATAATCTATCTCTCAGATTTGTGGAGGAGGAAGGAATTTGTTTCCAAAGAAGAAGTAGAGTACATTATGGAATTCAAAATGATAATTTTGATTATATTGATCTAAAAAGTTTTTGTATAAACAAAACCAATACAGATAAGATTAGAAGGGAATTAATAAACTGGGAAAAAAAAATTTACACCCAGCGTTTCTGATAAAGGTCTCATTTCTAAAATATATGGAGAATTGACTTAAATTTATACGAATGCATTTCATTTTCCAATGGATAAATGATCAATAGATATGAATACACAATTTTTAGATGAAGAAATTAAAACTCTTTCTAGTCATTTGAAAAAATGTTCTAAATCACTGTGGATCAGAAAAATGCAAAAAGACAATTCTGAGTTAGCATTACACATCTCTCAGATTGACTAAGATGATAGGAAAAGATAATGATGAATGTTGGAAGAGATGTGAGAAAACTGGGACACTAATACATTGTTGATGCAGTTGTGAACTGATCCAAACATTCTGGAGAGCAATATGGAACTATAGCCAAAGGGGTATCAAACTGTGCATACCCTTTGTTCCAGCCTACTGGGCCTCTGTCCCAAAGAGATCATAACAAAGGGAAAATGATCCATATATGAAAAAATATTTGTAACACCCCTTTTTGTAGTGGCAAGGACCTGGAAACTGAGTGGATGTCTATCAGTTGGGGAATGGCCAAATAAGTTATAGTATTTGAATGTTATGTTATGAATGTTAAGAAATGACTAGCAGGATGATTTCAGAGAGGCCTGGAGAGACTTACAGGAACTGATGCTGAGTGAAATCAGCAGAACCAGGAGATTATTATACACCACAACAGCAAGATTGTACGATGAGCAATTCTAATGACTCTTTTCAACAATGATATGATTCAGGCCAGTTCCAATGGTCTTATAATGGAGAGAGCCATGTGCACCCAGAGAGAGAAGTGTGGGGACTGAGCGTGGATCACAACATAGTATTTTTACTTTTTTGTTGTTTGCGTGCTTTTTGTTTTCTTTTTCATTTTTTTCCCTTTTTTGATCTGAATTTTCTTGTGCATCACAATAATTGTGGAAATATGTACTGAAGAATTGCACATATTTACTATATATTTGGATTACTTGCCCTTTAGGGGAGGGGTTGGGAAGAAAAGGAGGGAGAAAATTTGGAACACAAGGTTTTGCAGGAGTGAATGCATATGATATGAAAATAAAAAGCTTTAATAAAAAAAAGAAAATGGAGTATGAGCTGAGTCTAGAATTGAATGAAACAGAAGAATACAGAGTATTATATTTGAGACATGTATAGCACTTTTCAGTAATTCCAAGCTTCTCTTTAATATAAACCTCTTTAAAAATAAGTTATTTCCTATATTATATGCCTACAAATAAAACGCTAGACTCTCCAAAGAATAAAAAATACAATTCATACAAAGGGCAATGATGGTTTTATGAAGTAAATGATATATGAGCTATGGTTACATGATTGGAAAAAAAGATGTATAAGTCCTGGATAAAAGGACAGCCCAAATAGTATACTGGTATTCATGGAGAATTAAAGCATCTAGCATAAGGCCTTTTGAATACTGAGTACATTCTCCATGTAGCATTTATGGAAGTGCATAGACAAGAAATTGCATAGAAGTGGAAACTGAATAACCTGTGATTTGCATGATTAAAAGAAATACATAGAGTAGTGAGATTATAAATCAATCAGAATTCTCCAGTATATATAAGGCACTGGAAGGACTATTAAACATCTATCAAACAACTTTTCTCTCCTCAAGGAATTTACAATCTAATAAATTACTTGACTAAAGAAAACTGTTTAAAATATGTGGACAAGAGAAATTAAAAAAAGAAGTTATACAGATTCAGATAAGAAGTAGGCCACCATTGGCAGAAGAGATAAAGACTTCATTAATGAGGTGACATTTGAAGTAGGACTTAATGAATTGTATAGATAGACAGGAAGATGATAGGCAGGAAGAAAATAATTGTTCCCTGAGATTTATGTAGAACGGGGGCCTGAATACTATTAAAATACCATATAAATGGTGTATTTATTGACCAAAACTCTCTATAAAGTTAGTGATTCAATATAATCTTTTTAAAACACAAGATTTCTAAACTATTTATTTCTTTTATAACATGTGACTATTTATATTTGAGGAATCTGATTTTTGACTCATCACATATAAGTATTCCTGATATGGAATCATAGAATTTAGGATCTAGTAAGTAATTTAGTCCATCCCATTCATTTAGTAAACTGAAGCCTAAAGAAATGAAATGACTTGCTCAATATCACTCAGTTATAGCAAAGCTAGGATTCATAGCTAGGCCTGTTCATTTTATTAATCAATGGAGTCATCATGGATACTGTATTTATTAAACTATTGTAAGAATTTCCCAGAGTCACTGTGCTCTGTTAGATAAATATGACATTCAAACACATTCATAAATGTTTCTTCATTTTGCTCATCAAATGAATATTTTGGTAAGACAAATGAAAAAAGATGGTGACATAGCTAGAAAGCTGGTTATAGATTTAGTAAGACTTGTGTCCCATAGAGTACATGGGTCATAAGGTCATATATAAGAATGACCGTTTAATCCAAATGCCTCATTCTATTGTTAAGCAAACTGAGATCCAGAATTCAAATGCTGTCTGACACATACTAATTGTGTGAACCTGAATGAATTATTTCACCTCTAAACTTTATAAGTAATAAGTGACTTTTCAGTATCTTTTGGTATATAGTTTTCACTCCAAGAGTTTCATACACTGATGAAATTACAGGTCTAGACCCCCAAAAAGCAAATTGAAATAAACTTCCTATAGTAAAGTCTGTTTTAGTGTGGTTAGTCCCTTATAAGTGCTTTAGAATATACCTAATACATATTTACACAATAGACTTAGAGTGGTCTGAGTGGTAAAATAACTATGCATACAGTTGTAAACCCACCCTAATAAATATGTAGTTGAAATCTGTAAGAAATATTTTTACACTTTTGTATTATATAATTGGAATTTTTATTTTCTGTCCTTCATTCCCTATCTAATTATAATATGGCAGGTCTCAACTACCATTACAAGCAGATAAATAGTGCAATTATCCTTTAAAAAGAAATTCATGTGGTGTGGGAAGAATTAATCAAAAAGCATAATCATGCAGGGTTCTAAGTGAAATATTGCTAACATTAACCTGGAAATATCTAGTAGGAAATGAATATTTGTTATTGTATGTGCATGTGCTTCCATAAAGCCCCCACAACTTCCAACTTTCCAATGTTTTTTCTTTCTTCTCACCTTTAAAACTACCTGTTTAATCCCATCCATGCCCAAAGCCCAGCTACCTTTGAATTGTAATAGGCAAAATAAACAAGAATAATAGGAAGGTGATACCAAAGATAGTTAAGAAGATTGGTAAAGAATACCTTACTGTTCTTGATAAATTCATGTCATATGATTTAGATGAACCTGGGGCAGAAAAAGGCCAGACAGTGTTATTACTGAGTAACTTCCACTGATTAATTAAAATGCCACAGAGAATGGACAACATAACTATGGGACTGGGTAAGGGCAGATGTCTTGAATTAAAAAAAAATGATAGAGTACAAACTATAGGTCGATGAGCTGGATTTGATTTCTGACAAAGTTCTAGACTGCTTTCCTAAGAAAATGATAATGAAATATTAGAAAAGTTAGAGGTGATTAACAAGAGCAAATATAGTTTCATTAAGAACAGGTCATGGCAGAATAATCTTATTTCTTTTTTTTATTATTTTTTTTTTTTTTTGCTTTTTGCTGAGGCAATTGGGGTTAAGTGACTTGCCCAGGGTCACACAGCTAGGAAGTGTCTGAGACCAGATTTGAACTCAGGTCCTCCTGACTTCAGGGCTGGTGCTCTATCCACTGTGCCACCTAGCTGCCCCAATAATCTTATTTCTTTAAGAGGAATATTATTATATTATATATTAGTTATATTATATCTAGATTTAAATAGAGCACTTGATAAAGGAACATGTTTTTCTTGTAGGAAAAATGGGGAAATGTAGTTAAACCTTGGAAACATTAAATGGATTCATAATTGGTTGAATTGCCATGAATTAATTAACTCTATGATGTCAACCTGCAAGAAGTCACTAGGAAAATTCCCAAGCATCTGTGTTACTTTACATTCTCTTTAATGTCTTGGGAAAGACCTTGATGGCATGTCTATCAAAGCTGAAGATGATACAAAGTTAGGAGGGATAGATCACACACTATATTTTAATGGGTTGGGACATTGGGTTGAATCTATTAAGTTGGAATTTAGTAGACATAAATGTAATGTCCTTCTGTGTGTGTGTGTGTGTGTGTGTGTGTATGTGTGTGTGTAATTGTGGTTAAATGAGTCACCAAGGGTCACCCAACTAGTAATTGAATTCAGGTACTCCTGACTTCAGCACCGATGCTCTATCCACTGCACCATCTAGCTGCTGCTATCCTTTGTTTTGGATAAAAAGTAGACCACAGTTGTGAAATGAAAGAACCATGGTTAAACTTATAAACAAAGATACATATATGTTTTAGTGAATTATAACTTCATGAGTAACCCTAAAGATAAAACTGTCTTGATCTTCATTAAGAAAAATATTGCTACCAGGAATAAGGACATGGTAGTCACTGATATGATAGCTACATAGCTCGTGGATAAAGTGCTGGGCCTGGAGTCAGGAAGACATCTTCCTGAGTTCAAATCTGGCCTCAGATACTTACTAATTATGTAATTCTGGGTAAGCCACTCAATTTTCTTACCCATAAAATGATCTGGAAAAGAAAACAGCAAAATACTACGTTTGATAATAAAGCCCCAAAGGGTGTCATGAAGACTTGGACATAACTGAAAACTACCGAACAGGTCCTTCTATAGAAGGACACATTAATACTGGAGCTATTCAATTCCCATTTAAGGAGGGACATTTGACAAGCTGAAGAGTATTTGGAGACTGCAAATAGAATGGCAACTTTTCTGAGTCCAACTTAAGTTGAAGAAATGAAGGATGGGTCACCAGGAGAAGGGAGAATCCAGGGAATACATCTTCAGATAGTTGAAGAGTTAGCATGCAGAAGATGAATCAGCATTGACATAGTAAACAAGAGACTAGGTACTTGGAAGACCAGCCCAAGAGGACCTGAGTTGAAGTGTTTCCTTTTATATGTGTTGATTGTGTGACACTGTGCAAATCATTTAACTCTTCAGTTCTCTAGGGTGCTAACTTGTATTGACAGAGGACATTCCCTCTTCTGTCAGTTCCTTATGTCAATGAAACCACAAGGTCCACTTCTTATTCCCAATCTTGTTTGCTCCCAAAGGGCAGAACTATTCACAAAGAGTAGAAATTGCAATCCAAATTTAATCTTGATATCAGGAAGAAAACTTTCTAACAACTAAATCTGTTCAAAAGTGGAATGGATTGTTCTTGGAGGTAGTGAGTAAAAAACTTCTTGGGTACATTGTAGTGGGGAATTTTTTTCCAAGTATGGGTTGGACTAGATAAGTGATGTCAAACATAAACAGAAACAGATCCCTGCTTTACATATCGACTTAGAAAACCTCAAATTAACATTATCTGTGATCTGTGTTGTATTTTTACTTATTTTTTTTTTAAATTTCCCAATTATATTGTAATATGATTCTGGTCTTGTTTGGGAGTTTTACAGAAGCTGTCAGCCTGCAAGTTTGATATCTCTGGGCAATATGACTGCTGAATTCCTCCCTTCTGTGAAATTCTCTGGTTGCTCTAGGTATTCCCACTGTTGTGTGATGGCCACTTAGGGCTTGCTTCTCTCATGTTTCACTCATTCATACTATCTGAGGGTGAGAAAAAGACCAAAGTCATTATTATGGTATAATGACTGAACATTCTTGAGTCTTGTCCTTGGCTAGGAAGTGATTGAGACATGGAGGCAATTTAACCTGATTTTTCTGAGGGGTAGCATTCTTGTATATATATGCATATCTTGGAAATGTACAAATTCCACAAATCAGTACTAAATTTATTCTTTTATTTATTGCTTAGACTTAAGAAAGTGATGGAGAAAACATTAATAATGCAGATTAAATGTTAAAATGTGTTGAATAGAGACCTGGTTGTTAAACATTTACCAGCATACTCCTGGAGGGAGAGGGAAGCAAGGAGATGTTGCAGTAGGTTTTTTGTCCCAAATAGGTTCTTTATTTCTTCTTCCATGAAAGATAGGTTTAATTTAGAGGATTTACAGCTGAAAGGATTTTAGAGATCAATTAATCCAGTCCCCCTTTCAATAAATGAGAAAACAGATATGAGCTTAAATGATTTGCTTAAGGTCACAGAGCTAATAAATAAGAGATCCTTGACCAGACATGTCTTTTGACTCCAAATCCATGCAGCATGCTTTATGGGCCTTTTAGGGCTCAACTGCCCTACTTTTGTCTTACTTAGCGGAATAAAAAGAATTATGGCAATTTTGGGTAAAAAATAGAAGGGTCAGTGGTACCATAGTGAAAGAGGGATTTGGAACAGTGCAATTTGTAATAGAATATATTTGATTATAGTAATATCCTAGCAATGATCTTCCACAGCTTGTGGTTCAAAAAAGAGAATATTTTTAAACAATAAGTCTGGGATTTGTGATTTCATTTATATAGAAAACTTCTGGGCAAGGAACTCTATTGACCAATGGAGTTTGGCTTTCTATTTGCAAATTTTAGCCTTTTTTTTTTTTTTTTTTTTACACTAGAGCAATAGAGTCAAATTCAAATTGAAACAAAATCATCTTTTAAATACTATTTTATTTTTCCTGATACACATAAATTTAATTTTCAACATTCATTTTTGTAAAATTTTGACTCCATTCCTTACCTCTCCCCCCTCAAGACAGAAAGCAATTTAATACAAGTCATATACAGCAATCCTTTTAAGCATATTTCTATATTTGTTATCTTGTGCAAGAAAAATCATATCAAGAGAAAAAAAATGAGAAAGGGGAAAAAAAGGTAAAAATATGATATTTTAATTCCCATTCAGTCTCCATAGTTCTCTCTCTGGATGTGAGATTGGCATTTTCCATCCCAAGTTTTTTGGAATTGCCTTGAATCACCACATTGTTGAAAAGAGCCAAATTCATCACAGTTGATCATCACATAATACTGTTGTTATTGTGTATAATGTACAATGTTTTCCTGGTTCTGCTCACTTCACATCAATTCAGGTAATTCTTTCCAAGTTTTTCTGAAATCAGCCTGCTCATCATTTCTTATAGAACAATAATATTTCATTACATTGATATACAATAACTGATTCAGCCTTTCCCAACTGATAGTCATCCATTCAATTTCCAATTCCTTGCCACTACAAAAAGAGGAGCTAGAAACATTTTTGTACATATGAGTCCTTTCCTCTTTTATTATCTCTTTGGAGTACAGACCCAGTAGCATGACTAGTGGATCAAAGTATATGTACAGTTGGATTGTTTCACAACTCATTCAACAATATATTAGTTTTTCAGTTTTCCCATATTTCCTCCAACATTTATCATTATATTTTCTTATCATCTTAGCCCATGTGAGAGATGTGAGGTAGTATGATGTCACTAATTCATGCATAAAGAGCTCTATAGACTTCCTATTGACAATTTAAAAATGCGTTATCTAGATTTCATTGTATTTTTTATCTATTTTGCTAAATATTTCCAAATTACATTTTAATCTGGTTCCAGTTGCCCTAAATTTAATACCTCTGACCTGGAGTTGTAAGAGATTGAATGATTTGCTAAAAGACATAGTACAAGAAAGAATAGACCTACCTCAAGTCTTCCTCGTTTTGAGCCTGCTCTCTATACACCAAACAACATTGATTTTCACAACATATGTCAAATGCTTAGTTAGTCTTAAAACACAGTATACATTTATCTGGAAAGTTAAGTGCTCACCTACTTTTCCAATGGTCAGCGATTTGGCTGAAAAACTGTTTAAAGCACTTGTACGTCAGAAGTACAAATTCCTTTTGCAGTAGAAGCAATGTCTCTATTGCTTCTATCCGTATTTCCCCCTGTAATTATTCACAGTCCTTAGCTGAAAAGCAAGCATAATAAGACTTGCTCTTCTTGTTTTACAGGGAATTGGTGAGTAAAAAACTTTGAAAATGATAATAATAACTAATAGTATTAGGCATAGAACAAGTAATCTCAAGTTCTTATGGAAACAAATAGGGCTGGATCTGAATTAAATTATAACAAATTTTGTTTATTTTCAAACCCATGTATTATTTGCTATAGACTTAAGATCCTTTTCATTTTCTCCTTTCTTTGGAAGAGAGGAATAAAAAAAATTATCTCTTTCTGTCTTTCACAGTTCTCTTCTTCTCTCTCTTCTTTTCCCCTTCCTCACTGCCTTTAACCAGGATTGACAGGTACTAAACTTCTGAAGGCAATAGTATGTTAAACTGATGTGCTCTACCAGGGGGCAGGGATGCAGTTGGGAGTGGGAAATGTGGTTATTTCCACTGTATAAAACAAAATCTGAAGAAGGTCAAATGATCTAAAGAAGATATCAATGTATTCTCTGAATGGTCTTGGTTTTTTCCTTTCTTTCTGATTTAGTGTTTCCTTTTGATTAGTACAGACCATTAAACCAACAACTTAGCTTTATCTATAAAATCAGACTAGTTTTTCCCTTGTGAATTGTTATTGAGAAACTGTCTACAAATTAAATTTGATTTCTTTCAGAAGATCATTTAAAACTGTTTGATGTAATTACTATCATTATGATTATTAATTATAAAATTAATAAATGCTGCAACAAACATCATAAAACTATAATTCTTTTGTTAGACCTCTTGGAATAATTTTCTTTGGAAAAAATAATTGGGGAGATTTTTGTGGTACTAATTAGTTGATCATGGTAGTTAATCATTTAAAAATATATTGCAGAATAATGTAACATTAATTATTAAATACGTTTTATTACAAGGCTAATTCTCATCATTAAGGAAATCACACTGTGAAATGATTCAAATAGACCAAATTTTACCAAAAAATTAGGTTAATTTATTCAAGACTATAATAACATTAATTTAACATAATATAGAAGCAACTCTCTCTCTCTCTCTATATATATATGTATATAGATATATATATGTGTGTGTGTGTGTGTGTGTCTGTACATTAATCAAGTTCCCAAAGTTCATTTAAAAATAGAGATTTGTTGTTTCTAAGACTTGTTTTTTTTCTCCTCTCTAGAAATTTTTTGAAAAAAAAAAGCATTATAGAGAAATTATTATAGAGAAAGACATATTTCCTCAGTTGGCTATTTTAAAGGACAGGAAGGAATAAGGCTGCTCATTTCAGATGTTCTCCAATCCTTGGACTTTCCATGTATTTGAAATTCTTTTTTTTTTTTTTAGCTTTTTGCTGAGGCAATTGAGGTTAAGTGACTTGCCTAGGGTCATACAGCTAGGGAATGTTAAGTGTCTGGGATCAAATTTGAACTCAGGTCCTCCTGACTTCAGGGCTGCCGCTCTATCCACTATGCCACCTAGATGCCCCTATTTGAAGTTCTTAATTTGAATTTACTACTTTATGTCTTAGGACACTTGTCTTTCTTATGTTTCATGAGGAAACATGGGAGAAATCTAGTCATAAGGTTTGAGATACATCTTTCTCACAATTGCAAAATTTGGGAATTAATTAAATATCTATGTGACATTCATTGAAAAATACACAAATTGGTAATCTTTTGAATAGAATGTCAAAGTTTTGAAATCAAGAGCTCATAGCCATTGTACTCTGGAAATATACTAATTAGGAAGTATAAGCAGGAATTTAGTCTGAACTCTGATCATTAAAATGCTGAAAAAAATTATGCACAAAGAAATTTACTATGAAATTATCCTACTTGACAATAGAATAAAGACATTAACAAATGAGTTAGTGATGTGGGCAGATTCTGTTATTAAAAAAATAACCTGCTGAATCCAATAAAGATCTCACGACTCTAACCTTCCAATATCTCAATGACCTCTTTATATATAATCTCATCCTCTTCACTCATTCCAGATAAATGTACTTCAGTACTTCCTCTACTAAGGACTTTCTTACTCTTAGCAATCATTACATGTCTTTGACTTCACACTATATTCAGTGGTCACCTCCCCATTGAACTCTTTCTGACCTTAATCAGTCCAGTTTCTATATATCCAGTGCTTCTTTATATCACTGTACACCTATAAAATTCCACATCCACATTTAGAGGTTTCCTGTTGCTTGTTTTTTCTAGTGTAATTTGTCCTGTTGCCATTCATTTGAAATCTCTTATAGGGCTTTCACTGCTGTCAGCTTCCATTACAACTTTCCATGACAGTAGCATTTAATATGCTCTGGACATAATGGATATTTAATAAGTATTGATCATTTGGTTGACATAAAACCTTCATAACTTTTTCTATAGTGTCAGAAACATACTGTACTTGGAGAAGACTCAAAAATTCTGAAAACTTTTTTGCAAAATAAATGAATGAATGAAAACACATTTATTACATTCTTATAATATGAAAAACTCTCTAATGTGTACAAAATGTAATATATAATTAGATTTGTTAATTTCCTGAAACATACTGACTAGACCATTACATTTTTGAAGTAGAACAAAGGATGGAGAGTAGGGGGGATACCACTAACTTTATGTCCTGGACATTCAATAAATGTTTGCTGAATCAAATGAATTCTGTTCATACTCATTTATGATATTAGAGCATTGTTCTTGGCAGGGGCTTGGGTTTGGGTTTTCTTTTTCTTTTTTTCTCCCCACTCCTCAGAAGGAAAATTAGATATTGACTTGTGGTGTTCTCTGACAGGTGATCTTGATTTGAAGCAAAATCTTTGAATAATAATGGTTTAAAAATATAGGCATGTTCATTTCTTCATTCAAGTAAATACTGCAGCTTTTCATTTTTATTTTTTTAAAATAATAGCTTTTTATTTTCAAAATACATGCAAAAATAGTTTTCAACATTCACCCTTGCAAAACCTTGTATTCCAAATTTTTCTCCCTACCTTCTCCTCACCTCCTTTCCTAGATAGAAAATAATCCAATATATGTTAAACATGTACAATTCTTCTACACATATTTCCACATTTATCATGTTACACAGGAAAAATCAGATCAGAAAGAAAAAATGAGAAAAAAGCAAACAAACAACAACAAAAAAGTTGAAAATACTATGTTTTGATCCATATTCAGTCCCCATTGTCCTCTTTCTGGATGTACATGGTTCTCTCCATCACAAGTTGTAGCTTTTTAAAGTGACAATGAATTGCACATTTCTGTATAAAATATCAGGTCCTCATCTCAGGGTGATAAAAACTCAAAGTATTATTCAGGAGGCAATATAGTGCAATCATTATAAGGTCCTCTTGGTGACCCTTAGGATATTTGTTCTTGGCAGAAATTAAAATTAGTTGTTCTTGACAAATCTTTGTAACATTACAGCAGGGTCATCAGTAAGCTATCACAGAATTCAAGTTGTGGCTTCGATCAGAAACCTAGATTTAACTGTTTTACTTGGTCAAATGTTTTACCCAATCAAAGACTTTTAAAAAAGTATCTTCCTTGGAGGTCTTCTGTTTCCATTGAAGTCGTTAGTCCTCGTGCAGAGAAAATCCTCCATTCTGAATACAATTGGATAGATCAGACTCTGTATTATTGTTGTCACTCTTTGCAAATTTCGTTTTATTTTTGTCAGTCCATTTCTTGTATAAGACATAGGCTAGAAAAACACACACACACACACACACATAAAGACATTCAAGATTACTAACAGAAGGCTGCCATTGATGACAGGCTGCAAAATATTCTAGGAAATGATTGCGAACATGACTTTTCACTAATAAAAACACTTTGCATTTCTGAAAGGTCATGAAATGTTCTGAAGAATTGGGAATACCTGAAGAGAGTAATTATTTTTGAGAATGTACTGATGTTGAAGCTCATGCATGGATATCCTGAACTCCTTTTGCATACAGTACACAGCTGCTTTGTGACATATGAGAATGAGTGGGCCATCATATGACTACTTTAAGCACAGTTTTCACATAAAATTGTAAACAAGAAAACCCTTTTTGGTCTATGAGACTTTGTTTTTTATAAAAATAATGATTTTCTAGATTTTTCTGCAAAAAGGACAAAACTTCCAAATCCCAATGCCTCTTGAAATTGTAATGATTCATTTTATTATGAAGTGAGGAAGGGAAGAAAATATTGTCATTTGATTTGTTCAGTGTCCCAGAGCAGTAAAGGAGGAGTTGGGACTGTCTAGAATGAGTCTATTATAGCCTAGACTAGATAGAGAGTAAATATGGAAGGAACTTTAAGAAATTACTTTATCTAATCATCTAATCATTAGATAAAGAAAGTGAGTTGAGATATCCAAAAGTTGACTGGAATCTAGCTCTTCAGATTTTCCAGTTAAATGCTTTTTCTAGTAGAGGGTGGCATAGTAGATAAATATTTAGACCTGCAGTCAGGTCCAAATCTTGCTTCTGATAATTACTAACATGATAATAAAGAAATTTTATCTTTGAACTGAGTTTTAGTTTCCTTCTTTATAAAATGAGGATAAAATATCTTTTTAAAGTTAATAAATGGTTCCTCATTTCCTCCTTTTCTACATATTTCAAAAAAATCCATGATTACATCATTGCAATATACCAATTTTTGGCTCAGTATCTTCATGCTTTAGAAAATAGTTTCATGATTTGTTGTGGTCAAAAATATTTATCATCTAGTAGATAACTTTTAGAAATGATCCTTTCCAATAATAGGTAGTTTGTTTTTCAAGCTTTGTAAGCTTGGTAGGATCTGAGACTGGATTTTCCTCGAATAGCCTTCAAGAAAGTAAATTGATTTCTAAGTCACAATAATTGATAAGGGCAGCTGAGTGGCACAGTGGATAGAGCACCAGCCCTGAAGTCAGGAGGACCTGAGTTCAAATGTGAACTCAGACACTTAACACTTCCTAGCTGTGTGACCCTGGGTTTAACTTAACTCCAACTGCCTCAGCAAAAAACCCAAAATAATAATTGATAGATTAGATCAGCGATAGAATATTTATTATATATTTGTTATATACCAGGCATTGTGCTAAATCCTGTAGATAACAAATACAATAAGAAAGACAGCTCCTACCTTCAAGTAACATACATTATCATGGGTGAAGACAAAACATTAAAGTAGAGCTGGAAAGAAAGTGAGGAACCATTGATAAAGAGGTGGAGAAATATGGAGAATGAGGCAGAGAACCCAGAGTGAAGTGAGGGTTCATCTAAGTAAAGAGAATTTGACTGATTGTTCTGTTAAGTCCAAGATCTCTAAATAAATACTTGTCTAAATATGTCAAGGATATTTTACCTGGAAATCAAGGCTATGTCTACAGATACAGACTGAATAAGATAAATGAGGAATGAATCAAAACAATTGGACGTCCCTAAATTTTACATTTCTCTGAAATCCAAGTATACCCACATTATGTTTTACCTGAATAAATTCAGTACCTTCCCCTGATTGTCCATTATCCCATGGCATATTTAAGTGACTTTGCCAAGAAAACTTCATGGACAGTATTGCTGTGGGCTAGAGCCCACAGGGTCATGAAGAGTCAGATATGTCTGAATAGCTAACTGACTGGAGTTTCTGACTCCAGCTTGTTTGGGCTGTCCTCTACACCACCTATCTGCTTTGACTCTTATATCAGAGTAGAATTATGTAAACGTCTGGTATTCAAATTCCTACATAACTTGATTAATGAGCTTCATTTTGGACTTCCCAACAATTAGAACTAAGAGTGGAATGGCTTGCCATTGGAGGTCATGAAATCATCAAGACTAGATGACCATTTTGACCAATAATATTTTGGAGGCACAGGTTGGACTACATGAACCCTAAAGTCTGTTCCAACATTTAAGTCTTGGGTTCTTTGGACCATATGTGGAAATTCAGAGATGTGGAAAAACTGCTAGCATGGACTCTCTCAGTCTTCTCTTTTCTGCTTCCAGCAACCTCAGTTCCTTTCACCAGTCTCATATTCTTAGTGTGTTCCTTTAAGCATCCCAGTTGCCCTCCTTGGGATATGTTCCAATCTGTTACTCCCAAAATTGCTGTTCAGATATGAGTACAATATTCTAGACCAGCTAACAGTAGTAATTGAAGGATTATCAAGTCCCTTGGTAAGACTACCTCTCTGGGCAGCTAGGTGGCACAGTGTATAGAGCACAACCCTGAAGTCAGGAGAACCTGGGTTCAAATCTGACCTCAGACACTTAACATTGCCTAGCTGTGTGACCCTGGGCAAGTCACTTGACCTCAATTGCCTCAGCAAGAAGCAAAAAAGAAAAAAGACAGTATCTCTCTTAACATAGCATGAGGTAAGTTAATTCTTTTGGTTTACATGGTGCAGTGTTGACTCATTTTGGGCTTGCTGCCCACTAAAATCAGTTTCCTGAGATTACTCAGCTAATAAATAATAGGCCAGAATTTTAACTCAGGTTTTCAGATTCCCTATCGGGTAGAGAGCTGAGTCTTAAGAAAGACCTGAAGATCAAATTTTTCCTTGGATTCTAGTTATTTGATCCAGGTTAAGTTACTAAATATGCCAGGGGATAATGGACAATCAGGGGAAGGTACTGAATTTATTCAGGTAAAACATAATGTGGGTATACTTGGATTTCAGAGAAATGTAAAATTTAGGGATGTCCAATTGTTTTGATTCATTCCTCATTTATCTTATTCAGTCTGTATCTGTAGACATAGCCTTGGTTTCCAGGTAAAATATCCTTGACATATCTAGACAATTATTTATTTAGAGATCTTGGACTTAACAGAACAATCAGTCAAATTCTCTTTACTTAGATGAACCCTTATGTAATATTTAAGAACAGTATGACCTTCCTAAACACTTAGAACAGGATGCCACATGTCATGTATACAATTATTAATGGAACCCATTGCCAAACCTGGAAGCTTTTTGATTGATATCAGGCAATTATAATAATATTATGGGCTGCTTTTCTCCACCCTGCCCTGTGTTTATTTGCAAAACTGTCCCAAACCAAGGACTGCATCAAGTTCATTTTTAACAATTCCAGGATTTTGGAAAGAAGGATATCAGAGTATAGTGATTAATATTGCTTACTTCCTACGAATATTCCTGCCATCGCAAGCTGGAAAATACTGTAGATGAGAGGGAAGGTAAAAATGTGATTAAGCTCTTCAGTGCTGAAGGACAGTTGTATTATCGTTGAACACAGCTGAGTGTTCTGCATTCCTGTTTCCAAAGACACTGTACGACATCTAAAGGTAAATTAAAATAAATGCTCAGAGAATATTTTAATTTTTCAAAGTTATGAAATATGAATTATACTCAAATATATATATAAATGTACATGCATCTATATAAATATATGCATTTTTTCATATATTTATAAAATTATGTGAAGGGTTAGTGAAGGGAACCATTAGTGAAGGGAACTCTGAGTTAGGAATCACTTTTTACCACTGAGACACTGAAAGGATAAATTATTTGCTCATAGGAATTCAGCTAATATGTCAGAGACAGAATTTGAATCCATATCTTTTTGACTTCAAGTCTAGTCCTTGCTTCATTATGTGACATTCTTACTTGAAGCAATATATATATATATATAACAGATTCATTTCTCCAGTTATTTCCACATAGCTTAGACATCATTTTGCATTTTTCAGCTACGTTCTCAATTAATGTGGAGAGCATATAAGTGTAACTGATGCTGCTATTTTTTATATTAAATTGAATTTGTCAATTATGGGTCCTAAATTGATAGATGAGAGGACTGACAGGGCCTACCTTCTTAATCCTTTTCTCTTTCTAAATCTTTTCTGGTAGAGAAAGTCTATGGCAAAGTTTCCTATTAGCTTTTCTGTGGACCAGTGGATACAAGACTGGACTTAGAGTTAGGAAGATTTGAGTTCAAATTCTGATGCAGAGACTTAATAGTTATGTGACCCTGGAAAAATCACTTAATTGCTGCATGCCTTAGTTTTCTCAACTGTACAATGGGGATAACAATAGCACACATACCTCCTAAAGTGGCTGATAAAATGAAATGTTTGTAAAGCACTTTGCAAGTCTTATAGTACTATGAAAATGCTACTTGTTATTATTTTAGTAATCTGTTCCTACTTCTTCCAACCTTGACTATCCACCAACTTTGAAAGCTTTTTTCTCTTTCTCCTTTAGATAGAGGAAAACTAGAAGAAATATCTCTTACTCCCTATGAGCAAGCATTAGACCTACAAATGTCACCCCAAGTTCCAGCATGCAGCATCTTTTAATGATATTTCTATGACCTCTTGTTGGCTGGAAGAGCCTTTAGTTACAGTGTTCTCTTAATTGGCTTTTTGTCAAGTCCCTGGCTGGATAGTGAAAATGCAAAGAAATGTAAAAGTGAGACTTTGCACAGTGTGCTAAATGATCCAAAAGAAAACAGCCAAACCAGAATAAGTCAGTATTTTTTGTCATTTACATATTTAGGTATAATCAATGAACATATATGATTTTTTTCTTAGGGGTAGTGGGTTAGAAGGAGAGATCATTATATTTTGAACTATAGATTAACTTTGGGAGCAGTGCAAGAAACATGCAACAAAGTGAGTAAATGTACCTCTTCCAGGACTGACCCGCTATCCAAGCCAGAAAGAAGCCCATTGAATAACCAATAAAAGGAAACATTGTTCCTATAATCCACAATTTGGGACGAATGATCCAGGAACCTTGGTACAATATACCTCCAGTCACAGCTATGACCACTATGAGAATTAAACCTGTAATAGAACCAATCTGAAAGAAAAAGGAAAAACAAACTATATGAAAAGCAAATAATCAATCCAAATAATCAAATCCAAATACATAGCTTGTCAAAATCAAAGTTATGTGGATAAATCCTTTGTAGTTTTTTTTTTTTCCTAGAGACAGAGTGGTATAATTGAAAGTGAGATTTAGAAATAGAACTTCTGGCACTGGGTCTGAGCTCTTTTCTCAAATAGAAAAGTCACTTTACCTCACAGAAACTCATTTTCCCTATTTGTGGAATGGGGATGCTAAGAGTTGTGCAGCCTACCTTTAAAGCTTAAGTATTTTTAAACAAATTTTGAAGAGATTCTAGGAGGATGAGAAAATCAAATACAGAATTGACATGAATATGTTCCCCAAATATTAATCAATTTCTTTGGGAAGAAGAAATTTACTAGAATGACTGTGAAAATTAAACATGATTATGTATATAAAGTGTTTTATAACCTTTAAAGTTCTATTACAATATAAATTTCTGTTTTGGGGGTAATAGGAATTAAGCTAAGACCCCAAATTCTAATCCTGAACAATTGTGTGATTTTTACATATTTAAAGGTGTTTTAGAAAGTCATTTTCTTACATTGTACTATTTAAGATGCTGAAGTTAGTTACTTGTTTTCATGAGGAAACCATTAAGTGAATTGATACATTAGGTAGGGGATTGGACCAGACCCTGAGACTCTCTTAAAATAGATATGTAGTTCATGTACAATTGTCTGGAGATAATTGCTCAGTTTGTGTATTATAGCTTATTTCTCCCCCCACACACCCATATTTGGTGTTGCACCATTCCATTCTTGCTTCATTTTACTCCCACTTTTGCCAAAGAACTATTCTAGGTCTTCTCTGTAGAAAATATCTATGCTAACCAGAAGATCATGGATTCATAGGATTTAGATCTGAGGGGAACTTTAAAAGTCATCTAGTCTAACTTTTTTGTATGGAAATAGAGGTTAAGAGATGTTAAGATTGAGGTCACAGAGATAAGGGGACAGAGTCAGGATATAATTCAGCTCCTGTGACTCCAAGCCCAAAGCTCTGCCCCTTATCATTCTGCTTTCCTCTTTCATCTTGTTTTTCTGTATTCTCCGTTGTACAGAAAAAATTGAAGAAACACTATTAGGCTTCCAATTTAGCTGAAAGTGGGGTATACAGCTTACTCAATAGGTCACATGATTGGGAATGCTAATTAATGCTGATCTCAGTATTTTAAAATACAGAGTTGGAAGGGATCTCAGAGTTTAGCTTAATTTTGTTTCAAAGGATGAATACTTTCTATCATCTGAATAAATTTTAATCCAACTTAGGTTGGAAGATCTCTAGCAACAGAAAGATCATTAATTCCAGAAGAAACTCAATTAACTTTAGAACATTATTAGAAACTCTTGCCACATTGAGCATTTCCTCAGAAAAAGGAAAGACATATTTAAGTTTTTCCTGAAGCCTTCATAAAATATCAAACATTGAAGGATTTGTGGAAACCATCCATATGGATTAAATGTAAGAAATATAAGTTCTAATTTTGGTTCCACTACTTACTAGTTATGCAACTTTCCCAAAGTTATTAACTTTCATGAAATTTAAGTTTCTTCGTATGTAAAATGGAATTATATTACTTGCATTCTGAAGGTAAAATAAAATAATGTATGTTAAAGTGTTTTGAAAACTATAAAGGTCTGCAGGAGACTTTTATTGTTGCAACTTTTTTTTGTTATTATCCGTTTTACAAGGATCTAATGGATAATAGAGAATTGATTGGAAAAGAATTTTCCTTAGTCTAGTCAGTCATTTCTTTTTCTATTTCTATTATTCAGTTCAGTGATTGAGATTTTACCTTCAAATTCTCAGAAAGTTGGAAGCACAATAAAATATCAAATACTTTTCATGTTCATTCACATTTCATGTGAAATTCTTTCATTTTTATGAAAGACATTGGGTTTTTAGTTTAAGGAGAATAAAATGTCAGACACTATTTTGTACATTGAGGAATAACTTCCTCATGTATAATGATGGAAATATAGTTTGGTTGTGTTGATGAAAAAATAGTGTCTATGGAAATGCAGTCTGGGGAGCTTCTAGGATTCCCCCTTCTCCTCTTAGCAGAAAAATATATAGCATGATAAAAATATTTTAGTGATGCTAAAGAAAAAAATTATTTCCTTCATAATATCTGGTTATTTATTGGTGTGGGAAACACTGAATAGAACTCTTACCTTAAGTATGATCTCAGCTTTCTCTGGCCATTTTCGTTTGACAAACATTCCCACAGAGATGGGAATAACGAGAGCAACTAAAGAAATACCTAGAAATAAAAAAAAAAAAAAGGAAATTTTGTTGACAGAAAAGAAAAAAGACATAACAAGAGGAAAGAAAAAGACACAAGAAGAACTTCTTGAAAGGATTTAGGAAACTCTTTGGTTCTTCTCCTCTATAGTTAAGGTCCTCTCCAGTTATAAATCTATGATCCTTTGACTGATATCATGGTAATGTGGAGTAGTAGACAGACAGACAGACAGACAGACAAATAGATAGGTAGGTAGGTAGATATATAGCTAGATAGTAGTAGATAGAAAGCATCATTCTGAATCAGGAAGAACTGAATCATCCCTCTCACACATCTTAAATGTGTGAACTAGGTGGCACAGTGAATAACAACATCTAACTCCTAGAATTGTTGGGAAGATAAAATGAGATGTTTTTTTTAAAGTGCTTTGTATTTTATAAATTGCTATATTCTTCTTCATTCCTATTACTACTATTACTATCTTGGGCAAATCACTAAACTACTTTATATCTCAGGAATTGAGAATTAAATAAGTAATGCTGGGAATATAAATATTCCCCCTATAGATATTTTATTTCTTTCCTATGTTTTAATATTACCTTTCCTTAGCATTGCCTTTGATCTAGGTTAAAAGGATTAGCTTTTAAGCTGGTCCTTAGCATTTCTAAAAGAAGAGTGAAATGGGAGTTCCTTTTGATTCTGAACTCAGTTTCCTAGAATGAAAAAACATAGGATCATTGTTTGAAAGCTGGAAGGGATGTTAGAAGCCCTTCCATCTTTTTTTATAGATGAGGAATCTGTACCTGGATATAGAAGACTTTCCTAGGGTTATATAGATAATCTGAGGCAGGATTTAAATCCAGTTTTTCATGACTCCAGGATCTTCTTTAGAGGGTCACTTTTTTTTTAAAAATTCTTTGTTGAACCCTAGCTTGAGTTTATAGGGTATTCTAAAGACTTTTACATACTAATCACTTCTGAGACACTACTGACTCAGCTTCATTCAAATCCATAACCTAGAGGTGGTAGACTACAAGGGAATCATGCTTTAAAATTTTCTTGAGATAATCTATTTGGCAACGTCTCAAGTAATTACAATTCTTTGCAGCTATGTGCTCACCTAGCTAGATAACAGAGGTATACTTCAATTTCACTGTGTTCAATTTACTGCTGTTCTTGTGACATATGGTTTGTTTCCCATATTATTCAATAGCCATTTGTCCACTCGATGCTTCCATTATAATAGTTACACCTTCTTGGATTCACATTCTTTCCTTCTTTCTCCCCTCTCCTGCTTCTCTCTCTCTTTTTTTCTCTGTATCCCTCTGTCCTATATTCATTCTCATTTTCTCTTTACTTTTCTTTCCTCTTTTTTATCTTCTCTTCTCTATTCCTCTTCCACTATCTCCTTTATTTTCTTTTCTCTTAGTCTCTCCTTTCTCTTATATCTCTTTCCTTTCTCTTTTTCTCTCTTTACCTTCTTCCCTCTTCCTCTATTTTTTTTTCTTCTTGTGGTGTTCAATTTCTTTTAAAACATTTTAGGGCTCTGAAATATAATAATGAAATAACAGAGAATTTATGCCTGTTAGTAGTAAATTGTGCTTAGGTTTAGAAGCAAATTTTAAGCATTAAGTCTGGGAACATTACTCAAACAGAGTTGTGACAGAAAAGATTTACTCCAGTACAAGGGGAAAAAAAGCATTTTCTTTATGACTTTTATTTCTTCTGATTAAACAGGGATCAGTCCTTTGTTTATCCCTGAATTTCTCAAAGTAGAGGTAAGTGTCAATGGCAGATTTCAGCCAGGTAATTAAGAAGGAAAAAAGGAATCTGGGGGAATAAAGAGATAAAAAAGAAAGAAAATTGGGGAAAAGAAAGGAAGGAAGAGGAGAAAGAGAATGGAGGACAAAGTACAACTAATAGCTGTTTTCTGTGCATGTTTTGTGATGACAATTCTATAGTCCAAGGCTTAAACTTTTTCTACTCATAGTCCCTTTTCATCTGAGAATTTTTTATGTAACCCTGGTACCTAGGCATATAAAATAGGTATACAAACCAAACATTTACTGATAATAAAACATAATTTTGCAATTTCCACATTCAGTTACAAGGCCCCATATAAGCTTGAAAACCACAGTTTAAGAAGCTGGGCATATAGTCTGTTTTCTCTTGGATTCCAATTTTATTGGATATTTAATATTTATTGGATTTCTAAATTGTGCTGGGCACCATACACAATACATACACATTCTATATAGAGTCTTCCATTCAAGAGTTCTTTATTTACAAGGAGGAGACTATTATCATACTAATTACTGACAAGGCATATCATTTAAATAATTTTGCTTGTAGTAGTGATAATTCATACACGCCTTTCCCTTATTTGTCTCTTGAACACTTGAATGCATTTGCAAGTGGGTAGAATATCTACTACAACATATGCCAAAGCTAATTAGCTCACTGGAGAATTGAACCCACAACATTTAGCTTCTTAGTACAGTTTTTTGACCTAGTGTCACATTACATGAGTCATGGGTTCTAGGTATATAGAGAAGAAAAATAATTTAGGAGCTATTATTGGTGAATATATATAATGTAGCCTTTTCCTTTGGATTTAGATTTATTTTTGATCTTTCTGTTTCTATCCTTTCCTTCACTACTTTCCCATTACTCCAACAAAGCATCCAGTTTCTAGACATAGGTTGAGAGAATGTCAAAGTCCTCATTCACTCCATTTGATGAGTTGTAGAGGATTCTCATATGTTTGAGAATGATTTTAAAATGACAGAAATCTTGAAATAATACTTTCTATAATCATAGGGCCTTGAACATTCTAAGAGTACTTATATTAAACTTTTTTTTTATCCTCAGTTGTAAGGATCCTTATTAGGTTATTTGAGAAATCGATTTTTCCTATTTGATGGTTGATGGAACAAAAATTTGGGACATTGAATCTAGAGTTAGAATTAGACTTAATTTTAAACCTTGTATAGCTCTCCCTCACTTAAATCCAATTCATTTTCATGTCATGGCATCAACTTCCTGATGTCATGGTCCTCTTCAATACTGAGGGACAAACAACAATAACAGCAGCAAACCAGAGAGAACTATGCTACTGATTAGGCTAATCTCTTCTGGAGTGTATAAGAAAGCGTTTTATTACCAGATATTTTGAGTTTAATCTGCATTATTAAGACTTTCTTAAGACTAATAATCAATAAAACAATGAACTGAGCCCTGGTTTATACCAATTGCTGATTTCTGAGAAGTAAATGCTCATATTGAAAATTTAACAATCAACTCTCATTTATCTCCATATAAAGCCTTGTCTGGTTAAGTGAGTTATTTTGGATCCCATATATAGTTATTGAGAGGCAAGACTAGAATCCAGGTTTTCTCTGTTCTTTCTGCTATACCAGATTATCTGTCTGTCTGTCTCTCTCTCTCATCTATACTTGTATGCATATATATGTATGTATATATATATATATATTTATCAGGAATCTACATTCCTTTCTTTATATTAAAATACTTTAAACGTCAGAAATGACCTGTAATTATTAGAAAAGAACAATAAATCACACCCAGAAAAATTAGGGGGGGGGAAGCAAAGTTTAGAAAAACATTGGAATATAACATGGAGGAAAAAAAATACCCAACTCACCTAAACTATCATAGGGAATTTTAATTGACCCAGAATCTGTCCACATTTTTGTATAAATATAGAGACAAAGAGGCATCATTCCCAAGGCAAGAATTGTGGAACATGTTGTCATGCTGATACTGTGAAGAAATGGATACATTTATTTAATTTGAATATTTCTCACCCTTTTTTCCAAGTGAAAATCTCCCTCCCCCCCACACCGGTCTTGCAGTTTATAGTACAACATCCGACATGAGATTACCAATACCATAGTAATAGCATCCTTTGGTATGCAGAGATGTTTAGATGGCATGTAGGTATTTGGTATCCTTCTTCTTCCCTGATTACTTCCTCTTTTCTTTACTATCACTCCCTCACTAGGAGATATTTTATTCTCATGTGCTGCTAAGGAATCAGTTAGTATAGGCTTAAGCCTTGTGAGATCAAAGATACCTGCACACAAAACAAAGCTCCCAGAGTCTCTTGACCCATTCTCTCTGGGATCTGTCTCAGAGCAGTAAAATAATAGTGTTTCATATTAGAAAAGATTCTTGATGTAGTTCAGTATTAGGTCATTTCACAATGGTATCAAAGGATTTTTCTGGACTCCTACTCTCTTCCAAGGAGGACAACGAACCTTCAAGAAAACATTTTTTTTTGGGGGGGTTGGGTAGGTTTTATATATATATATATATATATGTACATCAAATAAAAATAGAAATAGTTGTTAATTACAGCCTAAGCTAGAAAGGAATTTAGAAATAATCAAATACAGTTTTTTAATATATAGATGAGGAAATCAAGACCCAAAGATTAAGTAACCTGCACAAAAGTACACCAGGTCTACATTGTTAGATAGCCACGGTTCAGATCTTGATATTCTGATGTCAAATTTAGGTTTCTATCCATATCCATATAGGACTTCTATTGTGTTGCTTCATTTTTCTTTGGCCTATTTCCTTTTTCTGTGAAATGAAGGAGTCAGCTGAACTGTTCACTAATATAATTTTTTTGTAGGTAAGTGGAGTTAACTAACTTCCTCATGGTCACACAGCTACTAAATATTGGAGGCTGGTCCTCTTGACTCTGGAGCTGGTGTTCTACCTACTACACTATATACCTACCCCAGTAATGTCCTTTCAAGCTCTAAGTTCTATTATACTAAAATAATTAAATTATAGTTATAAGGAGCATTGCATAAGATGAAACGCCAGAGCATTGATATCTGATATTGAATAAAGCATACTATACTGCTACCCAGGTTCATTGCAGGGGCAAGGCCAGTGGCACTTTTAGTCAGATGCTATAACTACACTGTTATTGTATATTGTGGTGCTTTATCTGGCATAATCTGGTTGATTTTGGGCAGACGGTCTATATTGGTGATAACTCATTGAGGGACATTGGAAGTAAGAGAAATATCATTAAAGAAAAAAAAATTCAGTTATCCAAACCACAAAAAAAGAAGCTGGCAAGAGCTTAGAGGCATTTGGTATACCCAAGATCTCTAAGTAAAGGTTGACAGTATGGCAATGTTAGAATCCAAGGATCAAAACAGGAAAATAAGGTCTTCAGAGTCAAGCAGAAATTTATGAAAATTGCTTTCCCAACAGGTTTGAGCTCATTCAAAGAAGTAGGAGTACAATTTGCCTCACTCAATATGATGATTTCTGCTGGCATACTTTTGTGCCCTAGTTGGCGAATTCTCTTGATTTTCTGAACGAGCTTCAGCTGTGGACAGCTCTCCTCCACTGCTAGCAGTTAGTATCTTGAAAACAGCTGTGTTTTGGTGGTGGCATATGGAAACTTGTAGCACACATTTCCAGGAGAGTAATGGTTTAGTGTTACTTCTGCCAGGGGCATTTGTATTTTAAATAGGGGGCATTGGATAACATTCAGTTATTCCAAGAAGACCTAAAACCCTTCAAAGACCAAATAAATAAGTCTTTATGATAGAATTCCTGGCACCTGGTGTGTAGGAGGGAAATGATTTTGGCCCAAGGGATTTTTCCTGGAACTCCTTAGATCTTAGCACACCTTATAAGGTCAACCCTAGGAATTTGTATGTTTTTGTAAGAAAATGTGCCTGTGTGACTGAACCATGAAAATTCGCTATGAGAACTGTGTTGCTGCATTACTGCCATGCAGCCTCTAGTATATCAGAATAATTATTTCTAAAAGCTAAACTTTCACAATTATTATCACAAATATCAACCATTTCATTATAATATTGTGTACTACTAATATTTCATATCATATGGAAATTAGGGTTTACCAAATACTTTCTTCACAACAACTTCATGTAATCAGGATTGCAAGTATTATTATTATTATTATTATAACTTTACAGATGAGAAAAATGAGACTCCAAATACTTATTCAAGAGTCATACAAACTGGCAAGGATTGCAGTTGAAATAGACACTTCTTCTGGCTCCAATTCCATGACTATTCTCCTTTATTTGGAAGAGAGCCTCTCATAGTGGCAGGCATTCTAGGAATATTAGGAATGACAGCAGACTCCTTTCCTCTGTCTGTGGGACACAAGAATGTAACAAACCATGGTGGCTATAAAACACTGCTACATGTATCAGTCTTTATGTGTTCATATGTCAAGGAAAAATTCTAAATGTGCACAAATCAGCAAAAAGAAATAAATCTTAAGTAAAAGACCTCTGTAGTTTTAAATTAAGGTAAGCAAAATGAGGTTTCTTTTAAGTAAAGATGAGTATTTTAATTTTAATTCACTTATTCATATATAGGCAGCTCAACAGAAATATTTTTGAGAGAGAGAGAGACAGAGATGGAGACAGAGACAGCCAGCCAGAGACAGACAGAGACAGAGAGTGAGTGAGTTACTTGGAATAGTAAATAGGAAACTATCCACAAAACGAAGTCAAATCCCACTTCTGACATATACTGGTGAAGTGGGTCCTAGACAAGTCACTTAACCTTACAATACTATAGGATGTATTCTAAGAACTTAAGTTTCCTACCCACCAGATACCTGAAATTCTACCATAGAGCTTTATTTACTTGGCCTTTGAGGGGTTTTAGCTTTTTGTAATCATTGAATGTTATCCAATATCCCTTGTGCAAATTGGATTGGTAGAGAGAGTTCCCTATACATATGATATCACAGTTGTAGTGCCTCTAACCTAAGGAGATAGGGGAGGATATAGCTAAAGAGTTGTTCAGGAGAATGAACCAGTCCCTGCTCATTCATTTTTAGGAATAACTTTCTTCTTGGTTCTTTTGTTGGTTTCAGTTAAGTGTAATTTGACAATATTGGTAAGAATTGGTTAGTAAGAATGAAACTGGTAATATAGAAAATAAAACCCATTATTAATACTGATATTTTCTTGAGTGATACAAGCTATTGTGATAACAGAATAACTCCATTTAGATATGAAATATGAAAAAAATGAAATAAGGAACTTTTAGATTTTTTTTCTATTTCTCTGCTTAATTCTTTTTCATTTTTATTTCTTTTTTGCTTTCTTTTCTGGTGTCTTCAATTATTAATGGGCTTTGTAGCAAAAATGTAGAAGGACTTGAAGAGAACAGAACAATGCTTTGAAGAACTGTGGGAAGGAAGAAATTGGAATGAGACAAGTCATCAAATATATGATAATTTTCAAGATAGAGAAGGAGATAGGATGATATGGGTCATGGGAAAAAAGAAAATGATAGCAAGTTGGGAAGAGAGGATAGTGAATAGAATTGTTACAGAAATTTATAAGGCACAGATGAGGAACTTTAAGGAGGAGAGGGCTTGCCTGAATGACAGGAGAAGAATTCCCAATTTGAATAACTACAAGGGTTGGGGTTTGGCAGTTTAAAGCTACCTGTGAAAGTAAGAAATAGAAAAAAAGAGACAAAAAAAGTCATTCACCACAGCTCTATTAACTGTCAGCTAACAAGTCTGTGGAAAGAAATAAATGGAGAGAGAAAAGGGGATCTGTTAGTATTGAAGGGGAAAGTAGGCTGAAGAGGAAGATGGTGGTCACTGAGTGAAGATCTTAGCATGTATAGACCACAGAGATGTGAGGAAAGTTCACAGAACAATGAAAACCAAAAAAAAAAAAAAAAAAAAAAGAAAGAAAATAATGTAAAATGAAAAATTAAATATGGGGAATGAGGAAAGGAGGCAGGGCCAAGAGTTAAGAGTAACTAATTTCTTTCTTTCTAAAGCTACTATTATCCACTTTGTATTTATCTTATGCATACTGATTTATATGTCTTCACTCCTATTATAATGGAAGCTCCTTGAGAGAAGGGACTAGTTTGTTGTTTTTTTTTTTTTTTTTTTTTTTTTTTTAAGTATGGTGTTTAATACAACAGAAGTACTTGACAAATGCTTGTTTATTAGTCAACTGGTGGACATTTATGTGAATAAAGTTGTCATTGAAATTGGAGAGAAGGTCCTAAAGAATTAAAACAATAGTAATATAGATGACAAAAATATATCTTGGAAGAGAAAATGAAATAGAATACAGAATCCACAAAGAAAGGGAAAGAGCAATAACAAATAATAGAAATTAATGGATTGGTCAATGGAAGGAAAAGAAAGAACAAATCAAAAGTGGGGGTCAAAGGAAAGGCTACAGATATAGCTTATACAGATACAGAATATAGTTTATTCAAAGAGGAATTGAGATGAAGGAAAAAAACATAATAGTATTTGTCAAAGGTATTTAAGTCTTTGCTGATTCTGCCAACTAAGGGAAGCTAAACTTTTCTCTTCTTTTATACCCTCTTTCAACACCTACAAAGTTAGGGAAGATGTATAACAGATCTTAGGTGTAAATGTCAGGGAAGGAAAAAGGCTGGAGTAGTTTCTTCCCCAAACCAGAGAAGCAAAAAAATTGTTGGTTGCACACTTGCTTTTGCTCCCAAACTTAGAAGTATTTTACCTGATAATGCAATGGATCCTCTGACACAGTGAGTTAGAAAAAAGAAATATTAATGAATTGCCATGTAGAATTTTCAGTGACATATATTGGTCTAATATTCTGATTTGCATTTTCCTTAAATGTTACTATCACACAATACTAGTCAAGCATCTTTATCTAACTCTTCAAAAGAGTTTCCATTTGGTTGAAATCCCTAATAGCTTGCCATTTCCTGAAATCATCTCCAAGTCATATGAACTACTGTATTCTATCATATGCAGGCATATTTTTCAAATAGTACTTTCACATTTTTCACAGGTGCTCTAAAACTTAGGTTTTGGCAAAGATATTTGATTCAAAAGTGGAAGTAAGGGTTTCAAATAACTCTACTATCCAGCCATGGTCTAGGGAGCAGCAACCTTTTGACTCCATCTTTGCATTTCCTGTTACAAACTGCAAGTCAGGAAGAGAGGAATGGGAGTATAAAGTAGCAGGAAGCACAGAAGGTCACTGCAGTGATGGCTTGAATACAGAAATATGAAATATTAGGATGAATTTTATTTCTGAATGACAGTACAAACTCAATTTTCCATTTCCCTCAGTGAATGAATTTTCTGGGTAGCTTAAGGTTACTCTTGCTGAGTGTCCCATAGGGGAAAGAATGTAGGGAACTTGGATTTTAACTGTAGCCCAAATATTTATTAAGCATATGTCCAAGGGCAAATCATATTACTTCTTTTAACCTCAGTTGCCCTGAATGTAAAAGAGTTAATAACATATGTATTAAAATTGCATTGTATTGTTTACCTGATTCAATTGTTGTGAGAAAGGAAAGTTTCATAAAATTGAAAGGGCCATATAGAAGTAAATAATTACTGACCTTTTAGTTTTTTTATTTGCTTTTTTAATGGTTTCCTCTCTAGCTCCCTTAATTTGGGGCTTTTCCCCCTTGCTATTAACAAGGGTTTTACCCTTGTAATTTACAGATTTTAACTTTCTAGAAAACCAGTTTATCAGGTTTTAGAATTATATATAAAACAAATATTAAGCCTTGAGTGAAATTGTAAGGGGTTTTCCTATGAGTCAAATGTATGTTATACCATATGGACTTTATAACATTTATTTTGATTACACTGAGATCTTTTAAGGCTACTTCCTGGTTCTTGATTGTAGTAGTATTATAAGGAGATAGGCTTTGGATCTGGAAGTGACCTTAGAAATTATTTAGTCCAAAGCCCTCATTTTATAGATGAGGAAATTCAGTTCGTGTAGACCAAGTTCCCTGTTGGGTAAAATCCAGATAGATCACATATTCTGATACAGTGTCATACATAGCATTGTGTAGTAGAAAAAGTACTTGATTTAAAGTCAGGGGACTTGAATTTGAACTAACCTTGTGGCTTCCTGGTTGTCAGGCTTTAGCCAAACTTCTACTAGCTGGACCTTAGTTACCTCATGAGTAAAATGAGACTGTTGGCCCAAAAGATTTCTAATATCACTTCCAACTTGAAATGCTATTAACCTCTTTAGGAGATTAAGATATTTTTCCAATACTGTGTCTATAATTCAAATTAAATTAATCCAGCACTCTATTTCTCACTATTGTTCCAATGTACATTCTGATTATTTGAGAAGCTTAAGCAAATAGAGAAATGGTTTAAGCTGAATTCTGTTTTACAGATTTATTTTGTTTTCCTTTTAAGACTTTTACTGTATGTAGAAAGCATTTTCTTGCTAGAACATGTTACTTAAAGCATCCCATATTTTCTTCTAAAACATTGATATTTTTTGTTTTCTTATCACCCTCATTGCTGAATATATCACTCTATTATTACCTCCTGAATAAGTCATTCCTTTTTAACAGAATAAAAAAAGAAAAATTAGTTCAGCAATATCAATATATTCATCTGATATATCGGAATATACAGTGTTTCATGCTAATAATCCTTCCCCCACACCTGCAAAGAAGAAGGGTGAAATGCCTTCATAGATTTCTTCTAGATTGCTAATCTTAGTTATATTATATCCAGGTTCCTTTTTGTTCTTAATTATTTCCATTTATGTTGCTGTATGTATCAGACATATTATTTTCCTAATTCTGCTTATTTTTTTTTCTGCATCACTTTAAAGGTTTTCCCATTAATCTGTATTCTTCATATTCATCCTTCCTTATGGCACAGTAATATTCCAAATTCATTCATTCATAGATAAGACCTTGTTTATCTGTTCCTCAATTAATAGACATCTTCATTTCCAATTCTTTGCTGTACCCCAAAGAGCTACTAAGAAGATTTTGGTATATGTAGGAGTTCCATTTCAGTCTCTCACCTCCTAAAGGTATATGTCTTGTAATGAGATTGTGGTCATTTTAGTCATTTTGTAGCATATTTAAGTTGATTTTCATAATTGGCCTCATTAATTGATAGTTTCATCATCAGTAAACTAGTGTGCCTCTTCACTGTTTCTCCAAAAGTGATTATTCCCATCTTCTGCCATTGCAAATTTGTATATGAAGGGAAATCTTAAGAGTTGTTTTAGTTTGGATTTTCCTTATTATCAGTGATTTGTAAGAGTTTTTCAAATGTTTCTTAATTGTTTATTATACCTTTGAGAATTTTTCTCTTCTTTTTATCATTCACCATCCCCATAACTTTTTCAAACAAATTTTCCATATCGGGCTACCACTTTACCCTGTGTATTGTCTCTTCTATAAAATGTAAGCACTCAAGGAGTAGAGCTGTCTTGGCATTTGTATTCGTATCCCTAGAGCTTAGCATGGTCCTCTGTACTTAATATGTTTTTTCATCTATTCATTGAGGAGTAACTGTGAGTCTTACATATTTGTGTAAGTTAGCTCCACATCTTGTCTATCATGCTTATCAGAGGTATCGGAATTTTTCACAGATTTCTTTTTAACTTCCCATTTTAAAATCTTTTTACTAAATTTGTTGGCTAGAACATGTTACATAGGCATCCTATAATTTCTTTTCAAATATTGATATTTAAAAATTTTACATTAATATCTTTTATTTCTAGAAAAATAAATTATTTTCTTAAAAATATACAACTATTTCAGAGACATTTGATTTGAATGTATAAAATACTTGCCAGAAAGGAATAGCCATTTCAGCATTTATCCAAAAAAAGGTATTCTAAACATTCCTATTATAAAATATATCACTTTCCCAAAAGGTGTTTATACAAGATTAGATTTTTTTTACCCTTCCAAAGAGATGATAAATGCTTGAATTGGAAAACTATGCTATTTCAGTGAAATATTACAATTTTCTGAGAAAACAGTTTTATTGTGCTAGCTCTTCATTTTCATGTAAATATATTCCAGTCAGATTAGATCAGTTAGGATAATAAACTGGTCACCAGGCCATCTTAGCACAATAGCTTCTCAAACTAGACATCATATAAGTTGAACATAATAATTCTTTTATAAAATCTTACTAAGAAATTCTGTAGAGAGGTAGACATTTTGTTTCCTTATTGGAGGTAAAAGGTAGGATCTGAAAAAATAGATTTATTTCTCACTCAAAGGTACAGGAAGGCGTGATGACAGAGCTGAGAGGAGAGAAGACAAAGCTTGTGGAATTGGCTTCCAGTTTCTTCCTCACTTGGCATTTTGTCTTTGGCATACACAGTTATATACTCTGCAGTTTCTGCTTTTTGAGATCTAATTCAAACATTTTTCAATCTTCTCTCCTGAGTACAGTAGCTGGTGATTAAGAGGCCTGATTGCCTACTATATGGTATTGATAAGCTCATATTACCTTAACACCTGGATGTTATGTATAAATGCATATTTTTCAAAGGGAATGGTGTGTTGTTCAATACAGAAAAATAAATTTTTGCCTATTCAAGCTTTTGACATTAAAATTCCTGATCTATTCACTCCACTGCCACATCTTATTTCTATTAGTTTTTTCCAATGCTAGTTCAGACTGGAATATGATGAATTGAACAAATATTGCAATTTATGTAACTCTGTGGGAAGCAGAGAAACCATTTTCTGTTTATTTTAAAATAAGGTAATCACAATTAAAAGAGAAAGAAGAAGATTGTAGCTTCCCCTCCTCACACCAAAGAAGCATTTTTACCCCAGATTTTACCTCCAAAGACAAGACTGATTAACCCAGAGGAGTAGGTTTATTTACTGCCTCATCACAGTTTGTTTCTTAACAACTAGTTTAACTTAGTATGACCATACTTTTTGTTCTCTATTACTACCACCATCATTTCCCACCATTTTTGGTATTAAAATCTTTCACTGATTGTATTCCGTGGTTTGAAAAAGGTCTTTTACTTCAGAAATTTCCTTCCTAGTTATATACAGCAATTGGCTGAATCTTCACCATTGATAGCATATTTAATACAACGATGACAACAAGATCAGCTTCTGTCAGCAGCACAAAGAAATGTATGTGTCTTGCCTTGTTTTAATATCTTAATCAAGAGTTAAATCACTGATAGATTCATTCAGAGTTCAACATGTTACACATACACTTCTAAAATGACAAATTCAATATGATTTCAACAAGCTAATTCTTGGTTTCTCTTACCTCAGGTCCATGTCACCATTACTCCAATAAGTCAAAATATTGGAAGCTGTCCCTCCTGGACAACAGCCGATGATGAGCACTGCAACAGCTTGGATAGGAAGGATGTCAAAGGCCACTGAGAGGAGAAAGCCTGTGAGGGGCATAATTCCAAACTGACAAAGGAAGCCCACAAATATGCCCCATGGTTTCTTTATATGAGACACGAATTTTGTAAGTTCCACATTGCAACCCATAGAAAACATCACTAAGGCTAACATGATAGTAATAACAGTACTCAGGACGACACTTAGAGTTTCGTTGGGATTCTTCTCATACAACACACAGGATGAACCATTACAAATGGTAGCACTGGAAGAGCAAGCAGAAGCATCCATTGCTGTCTGACAGTTGATGATTAAGTCTTCAGAAGCTGTTTCCTGAATGCTGTCTGTGTTGTATGCTGAAGCAAGTGAAGTGCCTATTGCAACAATTTCAAACTTTTAAACCTTTGTTAACACGTGTCACTTGGCATCCTATAAAAAAATAAAAACACCTCCCTAAGAAGCAATAAAAAACAATAAATACTTGAACTTCATGAATACTGGTTTCAAGATTTGGCTTATTATGACAGCACAAATTATGAATCATAAAATTCCAGAAAAATTATTGGGTATGGTCAGAGAATTTCAATTAATCATTTATTGGGATGAGATTGAACTATGTCATGTAAGAAAAAAAGAGTTATGTTAATGTTTAATGATATAAGGTTTTGCTGAATGTGTTTAGTTTTCTTTCTTTTTTTTATAGCACTTGAAAAGAACCAACCTATTTGTTTTCATGTCATAAATCTAAGTCTTGAAAACTTGTTAGTCCCAATTTTCTGCAAATCTAAAGGTTACAATAACCCTGGCCAAGATGTAGAAATGACTAAGGTAAATGTTGTCAGACTTCTGAAATCTACTCTGGATTCTGGGCAAGTATGTTATGTATCTGCTTTTTATGTAATTAATTATAAGAGTGATAGAGACAATGAAATTATTTAAAAGGTTGAGTCTAAGATTTAGGCTAAAAAAGTAAATCTGATTTTTTTACGGATTCATAGTCATAAGACAGAAAGTGAGAAGATAAACGAAAAGAATAAAGAATTCAAATTCAAATTTAAGAAACATTCATCAAGATCAATTCTGATGGACATGGCTCTCTGCAACAAAGAATTGTCTCAAACCAGTTCCAGTTCTTCACTGAAGAAAACCATATACACCCAGAGAGAGGGATATGAAATATGGACCACAACATAACATATTCATGATCTCTATTGATATTTGCTTGCATTGTGTTGCCTTTCTCTGATTTTCTTTTTTTTCTTGTAGATAGGATTTTTCTTGCATAACTTGTCAAGTAATTCAACATTATTAACATGTCATGGACTTCCTGCTATTTAGGGGAGGGGAGGGGACTGGGGGTAAAATTTGTAATGGAAAGCTTTGTAAAGATCAATGCTGGGGAACTACCCATACATATGCTATACAAATAAAAAACTTTAATAAAAAAAAAAAGAAACACTCATCAAACAACCACTGTATGCAAAGTATCATGTGAGGTGCAAGATGAGAGACAAAGAGACAAAATCCTTGTCCTGGTGAAACATAGAATTCCAGAAGTTAAAATATATACAGAGATCATAATCACAGTAAACTGTAGCAATACATATTAAATTAGAGAAGTAGGGAACCAAGACATATAAAAGTTTCAAAGCAGAAAAGGTCAGAATTGAGTATAAGGATTGGGGAAAAGATATTGGAGGAGGGCTTTAAAGTGTATGAATGAAATAGGGAAAAGACATTTTAGGAACCAGTATTCATGAAGTTCAAGTATTTATTGTTTTATATTGCTTAACAATAGAAGCAAAGGTATGGTAACCAGAAAGTTAATAGTATTCAAGGGGAAATGTATACTCTAATTTGACCAGAGTGCATGAAGGACAGTAATATGTATTAAAGCTAGAAGGGTAGGATGTTGCAATATTGTGGAGGTTTTGAAGGCTAGCCTAAAATATTTGAAATTTATTTGTATTAGAAGAAGGAAGGTGAGGTAGGGAGAACTCTTTGAGAGGCTGTTGGAATAGTCTAGGTAATCAGTGAAAACTTGTACTAGGGTATTAGCAGTGAAATTAGAGAGGCAGGAACAAAGTGTTTAAAAGTGACAGACACTGACTAGAACAGAAAGAAAAGATTTATTAACTGATTAGCAATGAGGTATAAGGGAAAGAGAAAAAGCAAAGATAACATCAAATTTTCAAGCACAGATTATTTAGTAAATGGGTGGTGCCATTGGCAGAAACAATGACATGAGACAGAGGTTAGGAATGCCAGATTAGTTCATTTTAGAATATGTTATGTTTGAGGAGATTGTGGGATGCCCAGTAAAATTATTATGCTTTACCTTAATCTTCTCTGAGCTAAACGTTGTTATTGTTTTCAATCTATTCTTGAATATCACGGTCTCTAGTTCTTTCATAATCCTGCTCATCTGTTGCTCTAACTTGTGAATGTTCTTCCTAAAACACAGTGTACAGAATTCAATAACAGGATGTTACCAGAGAAAAATAAGGAATAGGGACTGGATCTGTGAGTTTATTGGAATATAGAACTCCCAGGTGAGAAAACTCCTGCCAATGAAAGTCAATACCTTTTCTGCAATTTCTAATCTTAGAGAGTTGCCTATATACCACTGAGATATTAAGTGATTTGCCCAGGACCACACAAATCTAGTATGTGTCAGAGATGAGTCTTGAACCCAGCCAGGTTTTTCTGGCATCGAGGCCAATTCTCTATCCCCTAACACATCAACTTTCTCCAGGGAAGAACAGTATTCTAAAATAAATGATCAAATGAGAGAAGGTCCAATAACTCCATTTTAAATTGAACATGCAATAGTAATTACAGATTTTCTATTGTGTAGCCCACATTGATATCACATATAACTCTGAATTGCTGTTCACCCTCCTAAAATCTGAAAGTGAGGGGGTCTGTTCACACTGCTGAGACCTGAAAGCAAGGGTCAGCATGAAGCTTTTCCTGCCATAGATGATTTGCTGAGGAGAATCCTCAGCCTTTAAGAAAGAATATTTTGCATATGTACAACTTGCAAATGAGCAGTCTGCTTTTTTCTAGACTGAGAGTTATACTCCTACAAAAAAACCTCTTACAAAACACTGCAAGTACAATGAATTCCTAATTTTCACACTGTTTTTACATAAATTTGCATGTGGAATCCAATAGGCTTTAAATCTAAATATTGAAGTAAATTAAAATTAATTAACACATCATCAGAAGTTGCATTTCAGATTCCATCTTTGGACGATAATCTTTGGAATGTATAATATATTTAATAATCATCTTGATTTCATACCAAATTAGGAGAAATGGGTACATATATAGTTGTAGACATATATTAGACTTGGCATAAGTAATTCACATTATTTAAACTTCTCTTGACCCTTTTGGTTTCCCTAAGTGTGGGAAATCTTTACAAAAGCAGCTGCCTATTTCTACTCATCACTGCTTTGCTGAGGTTAAGTGCTATGGTTTGGGCTGTTTAGGAGGAAGAAACTGCTGAATGCTACTTGATATGATTTATTATGAATTTCTCATAGAATTATACTAAGGTGAGCCTATATTTACCAGACAAGAGGAACTGAGTCAGAACACGATACCATGCATTTGGGTAAGGATCAATGGAAAGAAAAATAAAAATGATATTATGCAGGAGTATGCAATACCCTACTCTTGCAGAAGAAGAAGATGAAGAGTTTGAGAAATAAAATAAAAAACCTTGTATGAAGGTATAATAGTGATGGGGAGGGAGGAACATTGACTATTTTAATATCTCTTAGGACTCTGCTAAAAATAGAGCAGCTACCAAATTCTTGACTTGCCTCAATAATTTTTTCCTTTCTTTAAGAGATGAATAAGGGGGGCAACTAGGTGGTGCAGTGGATAGAGCATCAGCCCTGAAGGCAGGAGGACCTGAGTTCAAATTTGACCTCAGACACTTACCACTTCCTAGTTGTGTGACCCTGGGCAAGTCATTTAACCCCAATTGCCTCAGCAAAAAGCAAAAAAAAAAAAAAAAGAAGAAGAAGAAAATATGAATAAGGGACCAGCTAGATAGTGCAGTAAATTGTGAATCAGTTCTGGAGTCAGGAGAATCTGAGTTCAAATCTGACCTCAGATACTTAACATTTCCTAGCTTCATGATCCTGAGCAAATTACTTAACCCCAATTGCTTAGCAAAAAAAAAAAAAAAGATGACTAAAGGGGAGCTGATCTTCCAGACATGACTCCATGAACAAGAATAGATTGTCAAACTAGAAAAGATAAGAACTTCATGAAGAAATGATTTTCACAGCTAGATAACACAGAAGATGGAGTGTCCGGCCTCAAATCAGAATGTTCAATTTTCTGAGTTCAAATCCAACCTCAGACACTTGCTAGCTCTGAGATCCTGGGATAGTCACTAAAGTCTGTTTACCTCAGGTTTCTCATTTATAAAATGAACTGGAAAAGGAAATGGCAAGCCACTCTAATACCTTTGTCAATAAAACTCCAGATGGCTCCATGGAATCCTGTAATGACTAAACAACAAATGTTGATCAGTTCTCTGGTTTGTAACCACTAAAAACATTGCCATAAATATTTTTAATATACATATAGCTCCTTTCCCTCTTTATTCTCGGAGAATAGGCATCAAATAACCTTGATTATCAAACTTTGATAATTGTTTTGGTCATAGACCTAGAATATCTATTCTAGTCCATAGCTCTATTAAATGAAGATTAATGTATCTATTTTCAAAAACATTTGTCATTTTCCTATTTTTCTCAATTTTGCCAATGTGAGGTGGAATATCAGGATCACTTTAATTTGAATTTCTTTCATTGTTAATGATTAAGAGCATTTTTTATATTGCTATAGAAAGTTTGAATTTTTTCCTTTGAAAATTGTCTGTGCATACTATACCATCTTTGGCCACTTATAAGTT
This sequence comes from Myrmecobius fasciatus, assembly GCA_023553655.1. Lineage (NCBI taxonomy): Eukaryota > Metazoa > Chordata > Mammalia > Dasyuromorphia > Myrmecobiidae > Myrmecobius > Myrmecobius fasciatus. The sequence goes on along the minus strand of JAJPUD010004788.1, from coordinate 88,887 downwards.
GGAATTTCTTTCATTGTTAATGATTAAGAGCATTTTTTATATTGCTATAGAAAGTTTGGATTTTTCCCTTTGAAAATTGTCTGTGCATACTATACCATCTTTGGCCACTTACTAGTTTGAATTTCTTTAATTGTTAATGATTAAGAGCATTTTTTATATTGCTATAGAAAATTTGGATTTTTCCTTTTGAAAATTGTGCATACTGTACCATCTTTGGCCACTTACAAGTTGGAGTTCTTATAAATATGAATCAACTTCATATACATTTTCAAAATGATACTTTATCAGAGCAATCTGCTTCAAATCTTTTATTTCTTCTCATTTACCTGATTCCCCCCCTATTTTTAGCTGCACTACTTTTATTTGTATGAAAATATTTTATTTTTATTTAATCAAAACTATCTCTCACCTTTCTAAATCTCTTATCCTTTATTCGATTATAAATTATTTCACTGTCCATAGATCTGAAAGTTAATTTGCTCATTGCTTCTCTCATTTGTTTATGATGTTATCCTTTTTAATAGCTTTTTATTTTTCTGAATACATGCAAAGATAGTTTTCACCCTTCACTTTTGCAAAACCTTGTGTTCCAAATTTTTCTTCTTCCCTCTCCTGCCCCTCCCCCAGACATCAAGCAATCCAATATAGATTAAAAAGTGCAATTCTTCTCTCTCTCTGTATATATATCTCCATATTTGTCATGCTGTGCAAGAAAAATCAGATCAAAAGAGGAAAAACATGAAAAAGAAAAAAAAAACACAAACAACAACAATAAAAAGGTGAAAATACTATGTTTTGATCCACATTGAGTCTCCATAGTTCTCTCTCTGGATGAAGAATGACTCTTTCCATCAAAAGTCTATTGGAATTGCATTGAATATGATATCATCCTTTATTTTTAAGTCATATCCCTATTTGGAGCTTATATTAGTATATAGTATGAGTTTCTGACTTTTAACTATTTCCTACTAGACTTCTTTCTAGCTTTCTTAGGTGCTTTTTAATAATTCAAATAATGAATTATTATTCAAATAACTATGATTTGGGGGTTTATCAAATATTAGGCTAGTATAGCATTTTATTTGCTTCTGTACATTGTATATCTAATATATTCTACAGAGCAGACTCTCTCTTTTTTAAATCAATATCAAATTATTTTGATGATTATTTTTAGAGTTTTTTAGAGCCTTATTGAGAAAATGGATGCAAATAGAGAACTGAGGATGAATTAAAAGAAAAAAGGAATAATATTTTAGTTCTCAAGTTCAGAATAAGCTAAGACACTGGGGTATTGGTGACAAGAGTAAGATAAAAAGAGGGATCATACCATTGCTTGGAGTAAAAAAAAATGATGATAGTGATAGAGAGATATCAGAATTACTCTATACAGAGTTATAGCCATGTCATCCTGGGCCAGAGACATTTTTGTTGGTTTTGTGCTTTTCCATATTTCCCCTTTCCCTGACTCCCTGGAACTTAGATGAAAGTATACATGGTATGTGTATGAGAATTTTCAGATAATACAAAGTTGAAAAAGATAGCTATCAAGATAAATAGCAAAGTTAAGACTCAGATTCTCAACAGGCTAGAACATTGAGATTTATCCAATAAGATTATGCTTATACATGTGGCTAACAAGTGATATTGAGAAAGCAAAATTGATGGCTGATATTGGCTTCTTATTTTTACTCCTTCCTTTCATCCTACCAAATTCCCTTTATGACACAAATATGGTGCTATATCCAAACCAGGAAAAGTCAAAACAGAAAAAGAAATCTATAGACAAATTTCTCTAATGAATATTGATGAAAAAAATTAAGTAAAAGACCAGCAAGGATATTACAGAAATATATTACAAAGATCATGTACTACAACCGGTGGGATTTATACCAGGAATGTAGGGCTGATTCAATACTAAGAAAATGTCATCATAATTTACTATCAATAACAAAACCAACAAAAGTCATATGATATTAATTGATGCAGAAAAAGCTCTTAGTAAAATATAGAACCTATTCCTATTAAAAACACTAGAAAGTATAGGAATAAAGAGAATTTTCCCTAAAATTAAATGTAATATCTATCTAAAACCACCTCTAAGCATTACCTATAGTGAGGATAAAATCAAAGGTAAATCAAGGATGCTCATTATCACCACTAGTATTCAATATTGTGCTATAAATGTTAGCTATAGCAATAAGAGAAGAAAAAGAAACTTGAAGGCTTTAGAATAGGCAATGAAGAAACAAAGCTATTATATCAGATGATATGATGGTATACTTAGAGAATCCTAGAGAATCAATTAAAAACTACTTGAGATAATTAACAATATTAGCAAATTTGTAGGATATAAAATAAACCCACATAAATCTTCAACATTTTTATAAATTGCCAACAAAGCCCAGCAGCAAGAAATTTGATTTGAAAAAATTGTACACAACATAAAATATTTGGGAGTCTTCCTACCAAGACGAACCAGGATCCATACAAACATAGATATAAAACTTTTCACACAAATAAATCCAGCTCTAACAATTGGAGAACTAATAATTTTTCATTGATAGGCTGTGCCAATATAATAAAAATGCATTTCTACTTAATTTTTTCCCTCCTTTAAGGAAAAGGGACAGAATTGATTCCTCTCTGACCACATGCATATCTACTCATGGACCCACTTTTATTTGTTCATTGTTTTTCTTACTCCCTCTCTTTTCATCAGAAGATAGAAGGATGGGTGTTGCCTAGCACTAGGTGCCTGCTTTCAAATTGACCTTCTATAGGTACCATAAATGAATGATGTACTTATCTCAGGAGTGATATAAAGGAAGCCTTGGGTTGTATTTTAAATTCTGCTTTTTCACAGGAAATAGACAGCAGTATGGAAAAAAAATAGATTTAGATTAGTATAACGTTTACTCCTTCTAACAAGATAAACTCTAAATGAATACATGTCCTACATATAAAAGATTACATCATAAAGAAATTAAAGAAACAAGGAAAATTTACCTGTCTACGGACAAGTGAAGAGTTCATTGCCAAATATGGGATAGAGAAGATTACAGAAGATGAAATAGATAATATGATGACAAAAAATTAGAAATTGAACTTCTAGGATGAAAAGTTTTCTATGGAATTGTAGAAAAAATCTGGACTCAGGAGTGCTGACTGAAAAGGAATTTGGCCTGCCATTAAAATTTTTTTTTTGAATATTTAAAGTTATCTCAAAGTAGAAAAGGCTGCCTTGGGAGATAATGGGTGTTTTCATAATTTGTTGATCTTATTCAGTCATTTCAACTATGGCTCTATATCCTTAAATACAGGTTTCATGGTCATCTATCAGGAGGTTTAATGGAAGGTATTTTTATTAAAGTCCAAATAGAGCAGGACATTTGCCATTCCAAAATGAAAATTTAGAGATCTTGTTCCTCCATATCAATTTGGAGAGCAGATATTTGCTTTCTTAAAAATGAATTGATTGTTAAAGTCAAATGAAAGCAAAAACAACTTGATTTCCTTTTGTCATTTCTCATCAGAAATTATCTTAATTTGGCAATTGTTTACATTAATGTCATTGGAGGTACTCTGCTGAAGAGTTCTCTGACTAAAATTGTTTTCACCATTGTCCTGTCATGGTACCCGAAATTGCTACTATTATAGATTCATTTTGTCTTTTTTTTTTTCTTTCTTCCAAGTGTGGGGTTGGTTAAAATAAAACAAGGAATATTCTTTCTTAAACATTCTTTTTTTTTTAAAGAGTATGAATGTTAATATTCCTGGGAGCAATATCACATTATCTATGAGTTAAAAATATAAGAGATTGGCAAAGACCTGAGTCATCTTTCAAAGCCCTGAGATAAATGAAAAACAGAAAGGAACCAAGCAGAAAGTGAAAGTGAGAAACAAACTTTGCTTATTTCATTATTTTGCCCTAGGCTAGTGTATGTTTCTTTTTTTTCTATTATTCAAAAATTAACTCCATAAAATTTATGAAGACACTCAGAGATAAGCTGATATGAAAATTTTAATCAAGTAATTTTTTTTTCCTTCATTCACCAATCTTGGATCACTTCCCAGGCATGGTCTTCCTATTAAATGCAAAGATTATTATTTTTATGGTTACTTGGAAACCTTTGATCTGAAAGTAGAAAGTTATTTGTCTTATAAATATCTGATCCTTTTCATGCTTTTTTTTTAACATCTTATTTTCCTTGTTGGAGTTTTTGAAATAATTGTCATGATTACAGATCTCCAAGAATACATTTGAGATTTTTGAGTTCCTAATTTGAACTTTTGAATTCTTGTTTTGCATTGGATGGCTGAATCTTGCATTGTTTTCTGATTAAACGTCTTAGATTTTGCTGTCTTTAGTTCTGACCTCAGGTATAGAATTCACCTTACAGCTACTGCTTATAGGACTCAAGAATTATCAGAGAAGACCTCATTTTTAGATAAAAAGAATTCATCTCTTGTCTGATTATTGAATTATTTGAATAATGAACAAAGACTTTAGGAATGATGGGTTTTTTTTTTTTAATAGATATAGTACAGGCAGCAGGACCTAAATTCCCAGCAACATTTACAATATTGACTTCTGAGCATTTTCTGGAAGAATGAACAAAAAAGCTTAAGAAGAACTGGACCCCATATAAAAAAAGAGAAAAATGCAGAACCAGTACTGGAAGCAACAATTAGTCAATTAAGTTAGACAGTCAACTGTTAGTCAACAAGCTTTTATTACACCCTTACAATGAGCCTAGTACTGTGCTAAGTACTGGAGCAATAAATATAAGCAAAAAGAAAGACAGTTCCTGCCCTCAAAGAGTTTGCATTCTAATGGAGGAATTTTATTGTTGTTGAATCATTTCAGTCATTCCAATTCTTTATGATCCCCTATTTGAACTTTTCTTGGGAAAATTATTAGAGTAGTTTGCCATTTCCTTCTACCTCTCATTTTATAGATGAGGAATTAAGGTGAATAGGATTAAGTTACTTGCCCAGGTCACAGGTCTAGTAAGCCTGAGGCTAAATTTAAACTCAGGAAAATGTCTTCCTGGTCAATCCACTGAGTCACCTTACTGCTCTCATTAGGAGAATGTAATGTGTAAAGGGGAAGATGAAACTGGGAGGTGGAGGAAGAGGATACCCAAACAGGAGCATAACACTTATATTAGGATAATCAGGAAATACATGGTCTAGGATTCTTTCTCAAAATGGATTTTCCAAAATTCACTAATAGGAAAAGGGGTTTGCAGGAAGCAATTGAGTCCAGTGAATGAAAGCAACTAGAAGAACTTATCCAGCTAGACAGTTTTAGCCCAAACCAGTTTACCTTGTTTAAAAATGTGCTTAAGCATTAATTTCAAAATCACCAGGCTTCCACTCCAAGTTTCTTACCATATCTCCTTGTCTTACCCCATGATCCCTGTTGTCTGCTTCTCTATTTGCTGCCTCAGATTTTCTCTTCTATTCTAGGGGGAAAAAAGATATTTAACTCATGAGAAGTCTAATTCACCTCTGGTAGAGTTTTTCCATAGAAAGGAGTTTTATTTCACATTTGTTCTTCAAACATTTGCATACTATCTATCACTAAAATTGATAACTGGTATCTCTCTCTGTCTCTCTCTCTCTGTGTCTGTTTCTCTCTTTTTGTCTCTCTCTGTTCCTCCCTTTCCCCCTTTTTCTTCCTTCCTTCTCTCACTCCACTCTTTTAACAAATAAGTAAAGTAACAGAAAAAAGATCTAGCCAACTTACTTTCTTAATTCTTTGAAGGAAGATGAAGTCACTTAGAGCTGATCTAAGAGCAATCAATCAATTAATAAACATTTATTAACCACTTATTATGTGTTAAGCACTGGAGTATCACACAAAGGCAAAACAGAGTCCCTGACCTCAAGGAACTTGCAGTCTAATTTCGGAGACAACATAAAAGCAAATATATAAAAACTAAGCTACATACAGGATAAACAGGAAGTAATTAATAAAAGGAAGGAACTAAAATTAAGAGGGATTGGAGAAAACTTCCAATAAAAAATGGAACTTATTTGGAACTTAAAGTAGCCTCCAGACAAAGCAGAAGAGGAAGAGCAATCTTAAGGAATAAGAAGCCTGGAAAAATGAGAAACTAGGTTAAAAGGGGCTTTGACTGCCAAAGAAAGTATTTTGGATTGGCTCCGGGAAGTAATAGGGACTTTGGAATTTACATATTTAAAAAAAATAAAATTTTATTTTTAATTACATGTAAAAACAGTTTTAACATTCATTTTTTAAAATTGAGTTCCAAATTCTTTTTCTTCCTCCTTTCTTTCCCCCAATTAAGAAGGCAAGTAATTTACTATAAATAATTCATATGCAGTCATGAAAACATATTCTCATATTAGCCATTTTGCAAAAGAAAGCAGACCAAAAAACAAAAAACAAAACCAAAAACCCACAATCCAAACAAAAAAAAAAAACAACAAAAAAGGGAAAATAAAGTATGTTTTGATCTATATTTAGACTCCATCAGTTTTTTCTCTGAGGTTGGATAGCATTTTTCACCATATGTCTTTCAGAATTGTTTTGGATCATTGTATTGCTAAGAAAAGCTAAGTCATTCATAACTGATCATTGTACAATATTTCTTTACTGTGTATAATGTTCTCCTGATTTTGCTCATTTCACCTCACATCATTTCATATCTGTCTTCTCAGGTTTTTCTCAAACCATCCTGCTAGTCATTTTTCATAGCACAATAGTATTTCATCATAATCATATACTTCAAATTGTTTAGCAATTCCCCAACTAATGTGTATCCTCTAAATTTCCAATTCTTTGTCAGCAGAAAAGAGCTGCTATAAATATTTTTGTACAGATAGATCTCAACATTCTTTTAAATATACATATAACATCATTTTAAAGATATCTCCATTTATTTTTCTACTTTCTAGTGTTTTTGTTAGGAATGAGTGCTGTATTTTGATAAAAGCCTTTTCTGTGTCTATTGAGATAATTATATGATTGTTGTTTTGTAATTAATAGAGTCAATTGTGTTGATAATTTTCCTAATTTTGTATCAGCCCTGTATTCTTATAAGTCCCACTTAATCTTTGTGATGTTACTAATATTGTAATTTCCTTGCCAGTATTTTATTTAGAATTTCTGCATTAACATCTATTAGGGAAATCAGCTTATAGTTTTTTCTTTGTTTTTGCCTTCCCTCATTTACAAAGTAAAAGTTGTGTATTAAAAAGAATTTGTGTCATAAAAGGACTCCTTCTTTGCCTATTTTCCCAAATACTTTATACTGGAATTAATTGTTCTTTAAGTGTTTGGTAGAATTCACTTATGAATCCATCTGGCCCTTGTTATTTTTTTCTCTTTTATTACTTACTCAATTTTTTTCTAAGAATTATTTGTGTTATTTATTTGCTTTTTTGTTCATCTGAGCAATTTATATCTATGTAAATCTTCATCCATTTCATATAATTGGACAAAATAGCTCTTACTTATTGCTTCAATTTCATTTTCATTGATAGTACATTCACTTCATTTTTTGGTATTAATAATTTAACTTTCTTCTTCCTTTTTTAAAAATCAAATTAAACATGGCATATTTATTTTTTCTAATAAAACCAAATTGTAGTTTTATTTGCTAATTCAATGATTTTCTTAGTTTCAGTTTTATTAATCTTTCCTTTGGTTTTCAGGATTCCAACATGGTGTCTAATTAGAGATTTTTAGTTTGTTCTTTTTCTATTTTTAAAAATTTCATTGATCTCTATTTTTATTGATATAAGCATTTAGAAATATAAAATTTTCCCTAAGTACTACTTTTGCTACATCACATAAATTTTGTTCTCTTTAATAAAATTATTTATTATTTCTACTATATATTCTTTAACCTACTCAATTTAGAATTAGATCATTTAATTTCCAATTAATTTTTAATCTATGATTCCATGCCCCTTAATTGAATATAATTTTACTACAGCATGATCTGAAAATAATGCATTTAATATGCTGCTTTTCTGCATTTGTTTGTGAAATTTCTATTACCTAAATGGTCAGTCAAGTTGTTAAAAAAAGATGTACTTCTTTCTATTCTCATACAATTTTCTACAGAGGTTTAAAAATTTTTGTAAAAATTTTGTTCACTTTAATTTATTTCTTGTTTATTTTGTGGTTCAATTTATCTTGTTCTGAGAGGGAACGATGAGGTCCCTTTCTAGTATAGTTTTCCTGTCTATTTGCAGGCTATACCACATGGTGCATAAGTGTTTAGAACTGATATTACTTCATTGTCTATAGTATCTTTGAGTAAAATGTAGTTTTCCTGCTTATTTCTTTTAATTAGATCTATTTTTGCTTTCACTTTGTCTGAGATCATAATTGTTACCCTTGCTTTTTTTTTTTTACTTGAAATGAAATATACTAAATTGTATTCCAGCCCCTTATTTTCACTCTTTTAGTTTATCTGTTTCAAATGTGTTTCTTGTAAGCGGCATATTGTTGGATTCTAAATTTTCATTCATTTTGTTATCCCCTTCTGCTTTATGAGTGATCCATCCCATTCACATTCAGTTATGATTACTAACATTATTTCTCTCCATTCTATTTTCTTCTGTTCATCTTTTTTTCTCTCTCCTTTCACTTTGTCCCTTCTTAAAAAAAAAAAAAAGTTTTGCTTCTGAGAAACCTCTTCACCAATCTGACCTTTCTTCTATCAGCTATAATTTAAAAACTTTATTGAGGGAGGTTGGCCATGTGATAAGGAAACTGCTACCATGGGGTGATGTGAGAAGTACAGTCATAGATTTTATTACTTTCTCACATAGTAATAGCATCCCCACATGACTTTGTTGTGCAGGATAGATTTGGGGAAGGTAGGAGCTAAGGGATGGGAGAGTAAAAAAAAAAAAAAAAAAGATAATTTTTTAAAACTGTAACCTTAAGTAGGAAAATGAAACTTTAGACTTACCAGAGGTATTTACCAGACAAGTAGTTATAGGGTTAGGATATTCACTTGGTGTTTTTAATTGATATTTTCCATAGTAAACTTGATATTGTGTGATAGTTCACTTTAGTACAATCCACATATAATTTAATAGATATCTTAAGGATTCACTTTGAAGTTAAGACTAGATTTCTTTCTTAATGACCATGCCTTAAACCCAAACCAAAGATTCTCATTGATTAGCCACCAATAAGTAGTCCCAAGCCAAGTCCTATTTGATCATTGTTTCGGTCCTGAATGATTCATACTGAATATAAATAGCAACCATTTTTGCTTTCACCAGAAACCCTGAAGGTCTTTCTCTCCCAGTTTTATTTATTTAGATTTTTTTTTTTAACTAGGTGAAAGTGAAGATGCTTTGCCTCAATTGCTACCTGGCCTTAATCACTTAATGCACTGGGTGCAGCCTCAGTCAAATTGAAACCTATTATTTTAGCTTAAAAAGGCCAAGGTCTTCCCTTGCATATAGGGCCATTTCTAGTCCTCCTGATCTTTTTCTTACCATTGGATCTAGATGGCTTTGGAAGGCAAAGTGAAGCAGGAGACCTTGCATAGCCCTCCCTCACTTAAATCCAATTTATTTGCATGTCATGATATCACATCTGGGACAAACAATTACCCCACTTCTCTAATCTGTTTCTCCTCCTATTTGTAGGTCATAATAGATTTCTATACCCAACTGAGTGTATATGTTATTCCCTCCCTTATTAAGTGACTTCCAATGTGAATAAGATTCAAGCATTGTTCACCTCATTTTCCTTTCCATTGTAAAGACTCTTCCTTTTACACCACTTTTAAGTGCATTAATTTACTCATTCTACCTTTCCCCTCTCCTTTCTCCTAGGGCATTCTAGTTTCTTATTCCTTAATTTTATTTTTATTTTTTTGAAATCATCCCATGATAGTCAATTTACATTCATAGAACTCTGTCTATGCATTTCCCTTCTAACTTCCCTAATAAAGTTCTTAGTAGTTATAAGCATTATCTTCCCGTGTAAACAGTTTAATCTTATTAAATTCCTAATTGTTTCTCTTTCATATTTACTTTTTTGTGCTTTTCTTGAGCCATGGATTTGAAATTTTCCATACAGCTCTGGTCTTTACATCAAACATATATAGAAGTCCTTTGTTTTGTTAAATAATCTTTCCCCCCCCTGCCCTGAATACTTAGTTTTGTTGAGTATGATTATGAGTCTTGATTATAATTCTAGCTACTTTGTCCTCTTGGAGTACCACTTTCCCAGCCCTCTGATCCTTTAATTCAAAAGCAGCTAAATTTTATATGATACTGACTGTGGCTCTTTGATATTTGGATTGTTCTTTCTGGCTGCTTGCAATATTTTCTCCTTGACTTGGGAGCTCTGGAATTTGGAATTGTGATTTTGAGACCTCTTTCAGGAGATATTCAGTGGATTCTTTCAATATCTTTTTTTGCCCTCTGGTCCTAGGATAGTAAGGCAATTTGCCTTGATAATTTTTTGAAATATGATGTCTTGGGTCTTTTTTGTTTATTGTGTCTTTTGCAAAATCCAATAATTTTAAAATTATTTTTCCATCTATTTTCCTGGATCACTTATTTTTCCAATGAGATATTTCACATTTTCTTCTATTTTCTGCCCATTTTAAATTTAGTTTTATGATTTCTTGAAGGCTCATAGAGGCATTAGCTTCCACTTGCCCAATTTTAATTTTTAAGGAATTATTTTCTTCGGTGACTTTTCCTGTCTTTTTTTCCATTTGACCAATTTTATTATTTTTTTTTGAAAAGTAATTTTCTTCAATGAATTTTTGTACCTCTTTTTCTAGTTGACCAACTTTTTTAAAAGTAGTATTTCTCTTTAGTGGATTTTTGAGCCTCCTTTACCATTTTGGACAATTCCAGTTTTTTTAAGGTGCTATTTTTCTTCAGCCTTTTTTTGTGTGCCTCTTTTACCAAATTCATAATTTTCTTAGATCACTCTCATTTCTTTCTCCAATTTTTCCTCTATCTTAATTAATTTTTAAAATCATTTTTGAGCAATTCTTTCAGGATTTTTTTTGGGGGTAAGTCTGTGACTAATTCACATTTTTTTGAGACTTTATATGTAGCCAGTTTGATTTCACTGTCTTTTTCTGAGTTTATGTTTTAATCAATCCTGCCACCAGTGTAACTTTCTATGCTCAAGTTTTTTTTTTTTTTATTTTGTTTGTTTGCTCATTTTCCCATTTGCTCATTTTCCATTTGACTTTTAACTTTATGTTAATTGGGCTGTGCTCCTGGAATAGAGTGGACACTATGCCATGCTCTGTATTTTTTGTGTTATTGTTTTCAGTTAGTTCTGGGAGCCTCTAAGGTTGTAACTTTTTAAGATGATGTGATTTAAGGGAAGATGTAGTCATTACTTTCCTGGACTGTGTTCTGGTCTATGAGTGATCACAAGCACTCTTCTCTACCCCGTAACTGTGATCAGGACAACTCCTTCCCTGCTTTCTCAGGTACTTTTGCTCTTTTTGAAATTGTAATTATGACTTGGGCTCTTACTCTCTTGTGGTCAAAATAGTGTCCCCTTCAGTAACTTGACCCAGGGGTCTTGCTCTCCTATGAAAAACCATACATCTTCTTCTTTGTCCTGGAACTGTGACTAGAGTCCTTGCTCCCCTAAAACCAGTGCCTGCAAATTGTGTCCTGTAATCTTCTGATTAGTTGACCAACCCCCTTAAATCTGTGGGCTGAGATTTTCCAGAGCTGCTGCTGCCTCCAAGGCTAACTACTGGCTTACTATGGCATGGCCTACACTCAAGACCCAATCACCACCTCGGTGAGAAAGACCCTTTTTTGTTTACCTCCTAATTGGTCCTAGGGTGGAAAATTGTTTTTTCCTGGACCTTTTGTTAGTTCTGGGACTTCAATCTGAGATGTAATTTTAATGTGGTTTGGAAGGGAATTCCCAAGAGCTCGGCTGAATTTCCTGTGTTTACTCTGCCATCTTGATCTTGCCTCGTTCTTTGGGATCTTTAAACATTAGAAATAAAGTTATTGTGGTTTTTTAATGGCTCCAATTTGCAATGCCGCCATATCCTAACATCTAGATTTGGATTTGCTTCCACCTTGAGGAAAGCCTAGATCATTGCACATGTTACAATTGGCCAGTGAGATGGGCAGTTATGGCAACATCCATGGGCAGGAGCTTTATAGGCTTGTGACTTTTTGAGCCAGCTAACAGCTATGGATCAGTGCTTAGAACTATGATACCATGTGAACCTCAGATTTCCCAGTTGGTAGAGTGGCTTCTTATCCAGGTCCCTTATCCTCCTTTCCCTTCCCTCTGACCTGGCTACCCCCAGCCTCCCTAGTTTTTCTCCTGCTCTGTCAGGTGGCTTAATTGATGTAACATCTAGGCCTGAGGGCTAAAGGAAACATAATTATTTTGTTACTGGAGTTGCTGGAAGCAGAGGAACATTTCATTTCAATAGCATTGGCTGACTGATGTATAAGGCAATGGTACATGAAGCCATCATAGATTGCTTGATCCTGAAGAGAGAAATTGATTCTTCTGATTACCCATTATGAAACACTGGTCATCTTCTCTGGAAATTGGTACACAGTGGTCTATTTGACTAATGCATTGTTTACAATTCCTCTTCCAGTAGCGGTCCAAAAACAGTTTGCTTCTATTTGGCTAACATGAAATCACTTTTAATCCTCCCACAAAGATCACTGCGGGTGGATGGACTCTAGCCAGACTTATGTTTTTTTTTTTTTTATTTTTATGTGAAGGTAATTCATTGTATAAGTTCTTCTCCTTCTCCTTCCTTCCTTCCTTCCCTCCTTCCTCCCTCCCTCCCTCCCTCTGTCCCTCCCTTC
>JAJPUD010004788.1:63678-75950 GCA_023553655.1 Myrmecobius fasciatus | reverse complement strand
TTCTATAATTACATTTTAAAAAATATTTATTTTTAATTTATAGAATAAAACATTTTCAAAACACTATAACAAAAAAGTTCATTGCATATAAAAATGAAAATCGATTATGCACAATTTGCTATTCCTTTTACATATATAATAAAGTTATAATGTAAATTTATTTTTTCATTTTTTTTCTCTCCTTTTCCACTCTGATCATGTAAATGGGCTCCATCATACCTTTGTCAGGTTAACTTACAAATTATACCAAGAAGGTTGAACAACTAATCCACCCAGAGACCTGTACTACAAGTAAAATTTCAGAGGGGAAACCCATTGGTGAAGGTTCCAGTATGACAGCATTGCCTAGATAGGAATAAGTTCTTGGCCCTGAAGATGTTCCTCTGCCCCATCAAGGAAAAGGAGAAACAGAGGCTAATTGAGCACTTTAGTGCTAACAACACATTCCCCGCTTAAGAATATTTTTTGAGTCCTCTATTTTACAGCAATGTTATTTTGAGTGGCACAGAAAGCAACAGGCAGCCCTAGAAATCAGGAAAAGGGCGATTCAACAAGCCATATCTCTCGACCCTTGATGGAAGGTGACACCACTAAATTATAAGTATTACAAGTATTATAAATTGTAAGAATTACAAGTATTCACTATCAATACTGATGCAAATTAAAGTATGGTAATGAGATTCAATTAGAACCCTAGGAATTTTGGTCCCAGTCTCTGAATGGATCTACACTGAACTATACTACATTTGAAAAAAAATAACTCCTTGCTTACTATTGGAATACAGTTGGAACTGGGAGACTGATTTAGGATACCCAGTCAAACTCAGGCTAGAAATTCTAATCCTTCAATGGATGCTGCATAAACCATCCAAAACAAATGGTATATGCAGAGTCTGGCCAAATCAAGCCAAGGGGAACCAACAGCCTAGATAGAGCCATTGATGAGCAAAAGTCAGCTTTAGTTCTTATTCTGGATGAATCCTCCTTTTTGGTGACCTGATTCACATTTTGCTGAACTCCTAGGAGGAAATATCTGATTCACAATGGAGCCACGATAAAGGAGATATTTTTCTTCACTGATTAATTTTTAGAGACTTCTTTTTGCTATTTGTCCATGTTCCCTGGACTTGCTGTTTTTAACTGTGAGACAGCTGTCACAGGTCATCAAGGTCTGAAAACAAGGTATAAACCCTGTTTCCAGCAGCTCTGTACCTTTAACAAAAAGGTATATTCTATGACTTATCTGGACTGCCACCCTACTGCTCTGTGGAATTGAAGAAGACCATACATGAACTCAATTCCGACTGAATTGCTGTAGCAACAAAAAACAAAACCATTGTAACCTAACCTAATTTTGATATATCCTGCCATTCATCTGAACTTCATTCTAAATTTGTGTGACATAGAACCTAAGTAAAAAGCAAGTTGTAGGGATGTCACTGGCCATAGTGAAATTTCCTCCACATGAGAAATGTGATCCTTGTAGAAGAAGTACCTAGAAAATGGTCTGAGGAAAAGCCTCAGAAGTGTTCACCTATTTATGATTCTATTCTAGCATCACAGGGTCGTTAGGTGGCTCAGGGGTAGAGTACCAGAATTGAATTCAGAAAGACTCATTTTCTGGAGTTCAATCTGGCCTCTGACACTTACTAGTTGTGTGATCCTAGGCAAGTCACTTAATTGTTTGCTTCAGCTTCTTCATTGCAAAATGAGCTGGAAAATGAAATGATAAACTATTTCAGTATTTTTGCCAAGAAAACACTGAATGGGATTATAAAGAGTTGGGCATGACTGAAATGACTGAACAACAGCCATTAACATCACAGATTTGTCCAAATTTTGAATTAGATGTTGAAGAGAAGTACAGAAATGTACATATTCCATCTCATGGCAAAAGGGTTCATACCAATTGACTAAAAACAAATAGTTTACTGTGAAAAAAGATAAACTGTCAGATTGATTCATTTCTTGTATATCTGCCTTTTATTCTGATCTGGGTTGCTTAACCCCAATTTACTGGATCCTATCCAGTATATTCCACCAGAGAGTAGATCTTTGCCCAGACTGGTGATATTGGCTCTGGTCAATATGGACCCGGATCACAAATAAGAGACTGAAAATCAGTTCCCTTGATTTGCTATACTGCCATTATGTCCTTTGACCTTAGGTTATACCTGAAAATAGTAAGAAGGCCTGCCAAAGCTCTCTCTTGCCTCTTGCAAACTAGGATGAAAAAGAATCATGAATTCTTAGATGTAAAATGAAAGGAGATTTAGAGGTCATCTAGTCCAGAACTCAGTTTACAGACAAGAATTAAGTCTTGAAGAGATTAATTAACTAGCCCTAAGATTATAGAGGGAATAAATGGGATTTGAACCCTGTTCTTTTGTTTTCTGTAATTAGGCTCTCCATGGAATTACTGAGCCATGAACTTGGTTGTCATAAAATCATAGATTAAGATCTGGAAGGAGCCTTGGAGACTGCATATTTTATTTCTCTCTTTTTACAGATGAGGAAAGGTTAAATAACTTTCTCAGGATCCCATAGCTAGTCAGGTGCTGAGGCAGGATTGTATTTCTGGACTTCCATTAGACTTGAAAACAAGTTAACTATCTTGAGAATAGCTCTAATTTTTCTTTTCTTTTCTTTCTTTCTTTTCTTTCTTTTTTTTTTTGTATTTCCAGGCCATAGCATAGAGTAGGTGCTTAGTAAATTTTTGCTGACCCCAAGCCAGTGTTCAATTCAAATATTATAATCAGCCCATGTTACTTCTAGTAAACAATTTACCAATCATTGCATCATCTGGTTCTAGACTCTGGCTTTATTTGATAAACTGTAACTTGGTTTGGCAAGAAAATAAATGTCTCTTGGGGCTATAGTGACAGTAATAACATGAGATTGAAGAGGAAACTCAGTAAAATTCATAAACCAGGAGGGCTTTAGTACCTAGTGATAGACAAAAAGCTGATGGTACAAAAAGGCTGTCTCTGATCACAATTCTGAATAGAGTTCAATATTCAATCCTTCTGACTGAGTCAAAGACATGAACTTTTTCTTTATATACTGGATTCTGATACTGAATGACTTTTGCTCTGAAATAGAATTGTTCTTGGAAATTAGTTAAGAAGTTCCTGGTAACTCCTCCTTGAATAAGCATCCTATAGTTACAACTTTTCATCCTACCACTCAACTTGGGAGATTTTACCTGGTCCTATGGGAAACCCTCAAGTCCAAGCAGATTCCATCTTTGACCCCACCCAGGAACAAAGTTAAGGAGCATTATACCAGGCCAAATGTAAAATATTATATGTATACCACATAGCAAAATAATTCTAATACAATATCTGGGGAAAAATGAAAATAAATGTTTTTGTATAGTCCTGTATGGTAGTAGCCAAATGGCTTGTGTAAGTCACATCATTTGATCCTCATAACAACTCTCTGAGGCACAGGGAGCATGTATGATTACCTTTATTTGGCAGATGAGGTAACCAATAGTAGAGAGATTAAGAATATTACCCAATGTTACTTGTCCAAATTAGTGGCCAAAATCTAGGTTTTCTTCTTTTAAAAACAATGCATCAAAGCTGTCCCTATACTAACTAAGCTAACACAGAGACAGCATTAGAAAAAAAACTCTAAACCATTGCTTAAAAATTTATATTGGGAAAAAAGAAAGAAAAGAGATATTATGTATACCAGATGGTGTGAAGGTAAGATGTTAATGGGAGTGGGGGTGGAGGTATCTCTTGTAACATCCCTAATTTAACTTGGCTTTCCACCAAATCATCTCCTTTTTATTCCTCATTTATTTTTCTATGTATTCATGTATTCATTTATTCATCCATTTGTTTATTCATTTATTATTTATCTATCTCTCTATCTCTTTTTAGAACAATACTGGCCAACAAATTAATTAACAAATCATACTGCTTACTATATCCCAGGCACTATGCTAACCACTGGGAATACAAAGATAGAAGTGAAAGAATTCTTGTCTTCAAGAAACTTATAGTGTAATGGATGAGACATATAGACCCACTTACACAAAATGAATATACTGTAATTTTGGAAGTGTTGCATAATCAGCTGAGGGGATCAGGAAGGGTTTCACAATGAAGTTGTGCTAGAGTGAGTCTTAAAGGAAACCAGAGATTCCAACAGGAAGAAGTGAAAAGAAAGATATTGTCATTTTTACCCAGAAAATGTAAATTCATTTTTGATTTTTCCTTCTCCTTAGTCACTTCAAATTCAATGAGTTGCTATTTTCTGTTAATGCTACCTCTCCTGTCTCTTCTACCTTTCATTTCCTTTCCCTTTCTTCCACAATCATAAAGAATCTAGTCCTTACCACACTTTGCCAATATAATTGCAATCATTTCCTAATAATAGTATTCAGAGCTGGGAGGGGCCTCAGGAGATTGATTATTTCAATCCTCTCATTTTACTGGTGAAGAAACTGAGGATGGGAAAAGTTAAATGACTTTTCACAGTAAAATGTTATTATTAAATGTTATTAAAAGTTAAAAGACATGTAGGGAATGAGTAACAGAACTTAGATTAAACCTATTACTTCTTATCACCAATTCTAGTGCCTCTTTAACATTGCTAAAGCAGACTCTTTGCCTTTCAATTTTATCTTTTTTCAAATCTATTTACAGTACTATAAAATTATACTTCCTAAAGCACAAATTTGATGTCACATATCATGATAGTAACTAAATAACTTGCTTAAGTCACCTCATTTGATCCCACTCCCCACCCCATCAAATGTCAGAATTAAAAGACTTTGGTCATTCAAGGTAAGGTTCTCTAATATTGCTTGTCCTGTCTTTACAATATCACTCACAGCTCTCCCTTCCTTTTTATTTCTGTTACTACCACCCTTATACTATTAGGAGTATTACTATAATAATCACTTAGCTATTCCTTAATATTTTAGTGTCTGCTTTTGGTTCTTTCTTTATATTTCTGACAGATCATCTTCCTTAAATATAGATCTGCTTATCTTAAATCTCCATTCAAAATCTTTTACTAAATCTATATTACCTATGAAAGAAAGAAAAAAAAATTTCCACTGGCCTTTGAAGCCACTCACAATCTGGCCCCACTCTATCTTTTCAAGTTTAACTCACTTAATTCCCCCAGTGTACTTATGCTACCATTAGACAGAGCTACTGGTTGGTCTCCCAGTGGAGAGAGGTCTTCAAATGTGGGTTTGATGACTGCATCAGGCATGTTGGAGAGAAGATTCTTGTTAAATTATAGGTCAGACTAGATGATTTCTGAAGTCCCCTTTGATTTGGGTTAGATTCTTCTATGTTTATGTGATGTCTTACATTTTCTCACTTCCCTACCTTTGCTCATGTCATTCCCTGTGGATAAATACACTTCTTTCAATTCTATTAGATTTTCCTCGTTCTTGAAGATTCAACTTGAATGTGTTCTGTTCCATAAAGCTTATTTTTTCCCCTGTTCCTCAAATGGAAGTGATCTCTCTTTCATTTAATCTTATGGCAGATCAATCACCATATTAAAGTATATATTTAACATACATTAATATGAAATGTATTCATCAGTCTTCATGGTTTATCCTCACTTAGATTTTTAAGATCCATGAGAACAAATCTATTTCTTATTTATGCTTATATCTTTACCAGTGTTTAACCAAGTACATAAAATATATTTCACCATTTCAGACTATTCCAACTTTGAAAGAATGGAAATCAAACCACTGAGAGTCCAGTATCGTATTCATGACATGACAAGGCATTATAGCAGAATTCTATGGGGGGCAATGATCAATCAGTTACTAAACAAATACATATGTAAATTAGTGAATTGCACAAAATACAATCTAATACCTTTTCTTATCTTCAACTTTGTCAACTGGTAGAAGTATAAAAAATTAATAGGTAATCTTTTTTCAAAAAGGAAACTTACATTTTGATGGTCCATCTGAGAGAAATTGTATTCCAAAGAAAGCATGTGCCTGAGGACTTTTGAAACATTGTCATTTATCCTGCAGTTATTTATTTTGAGACACCTACTAGCTATGTGACCCTGGCCAAGTCATTTAACCCTGTTACCTTGGTTTTCTCATCCATAAAATGAGCTGGAGAAGGAAATGGCAAGCCATTCCAGTATCTTTGCCAAGAAAACCCCATGAAGAATTGGCCACCATTGAAAAATGACTGAAACCATTTCTTCTTCAAGGGCTACTTTAGGCCTGAAGTACAAAATATTTTCTAGGAACCCCAAATTCCATGAAACCTGACACAAGAAGAACCAATTTCAGACTCTAGATGCTTTAGAATTCTACTTAATGAATATCATTAAATGTATAGATAATGCTACTGGTCAGTCTGAGAATTTTTCAATGTATATCAGACAGATTACACTTGGAAACAGCTAAGATTTGATGACCCCTCAGGATAGTTATGGTTGATATTTTACAAGTTAGAAAATAAAACTCCAACATACAAATGGTCAATACATCTGTTTTCTGTTATGGATGCTGTGTCTTTCAATAAACTCAGGTAGTCTGAAATAGTTATTTTAACTCTAAAATAGTTAACCCTGATTTAACAGTCCTTGTCCAAAATTCCTCTTCTCATTCAGTCATGCTCTTTCCTTTTTCAAATCAGTGACCAGGAATTTACTAGGCTCTTATGCTTGACCCAGACATACTAGACAATGGAGCAGACTGAAGTGGGCAGGCAATATTAAAGGAAAATGTTATACATCAAAATATGTGCTCACATTATGTGGGAGATCACAGTTCTGGCTTGTCTTCCCCAAGAATTTTTTCCTTTGAATCTTGTCTGAACCAAAACAGGGCACTAGTGATTTGTTTTTGGAGAATCATGGGGAGAAAAAGACTGGTCTTCTTACTATAAAATATATCCAATCTCTGCAGTAAAAAAAATCCAGACATGCATTTGTTTTCCATAATTAGCATTTTGTCTTCCTTTCTTGAAATGTCACAATACTTGTTCCAAATATTCTCTTTTTCCATCAACACTCTGGCTTTTACCTGTACAAACCCACTAAAACTCCCTTAGTTTTTTTTTTTATTGAATTTCTCATCTTCACCTATATTCTCCTTCCTTTACCTCTCAGAAACAAATTAATGTATTCATTATTAAAGTCAATACTTTCACTTATGTACTTGATGGTACTCCTAGAGAGGGGCAGCCAAGATGATGGAGTAAAGGCAGGGACTCTCCTGAATTCTCCCTTAAATGCCTTTAAATACCTGAAAATAATAATAAACAAAATTTAGAACTTTAGAACTCACAAAAAGACAAAGTGAAACAATTTTCCAGTTCAGGACAACTTGGAAGGTGGGCAGGAAATGTCTGTTGTACTGCAGGCTTCACTAGGCAGTCCAAGTCTTAGCAAACTAGGAACAAGCTTCAAGGTAACTGAATCAGTGGCACTTAGCCCACAGACACCAAGGACAATTTAGAAGGAAAGGTTTGACTTACCTAGGTGAGAATGGAGTATATTCCTTCACAGGCTGAACTAGCACAGACCCAACAAACCAGGAATGTCCTTGGGAGCCACTGAATCATCATCATCAGGGTCAGATTTTGGAAATTTCAGTCTACAGATGATCAATGACAAATGGTCACAAGGAGACTGCAGCAGCTATTGTATTGTCCATACTTGGATCTGGGTTGCAATCCTAGGTGGCAAGGTGAAAAGGAACATTAGCACACCAGAGCTTGCAGCCCCAGTGGAGTGGGGACCCTCCTCAAAATTCCAGAGCTAAAAAAATTGTGATTGCTCACAAACCAGAACACAGGCTAGGAGAGGAGTAAAAGCGCTTCTCCTTAAATCGTACCACCTTGGAAGAATTGAAAATTTACAGGTTTCTGGAAATATCTCTGAAAACAGCTGCACAAACCTTGAGATAGAGTAACTTTCCCCCTAAAAGCAGAGTCCTATTTTAATAGAGAGTTAAAAGTCAAGTAATAGACTGGGAAAATTAGCAAACAACAGAAAAAGAGTTTGATTATAGAAAATTACAAATCAAAATACACATTCAAAAGAAGATAACAAAGTCAAAGCTCTTATATCTACAGTCTCCATGAAAAATATGAGTTGCTCTCAAGCCATGGGAGAGATTGAAAGGGTCTTTGAAAATTGAGTAAGAGAGGAAGAGGAAAAAGTTGGGAAGAGAAATGAGACTGATACAAGAAAATTGTGAAAAGCAAGTCAACATCTTGGTAAAGGAGACATAAAAATTATTGAAGAAAATAGCATCTTAAAAAAATGGATTAGATCAAATGAGACCTAGTCAAGTAGGAAAGGAAGTACAAAAAAACTAATGAGGAGATGGCACTTCCTTCCTGTCTCATCTATTTCATTGTATTGCCTCCATTTCCAAATGCTTTATAATTATTTTCTCCTTTGGTCCTCACAATAACCCTGGCAATCACAACTTTTTCAGCTCTGAAATTTTGAGGAGGGTACCCACTTTTTGATTAGGAAGAAATCTGAGTTGTGGCCAAAAGTCTTTTATTTTTTCCCACTTGGTAATATTTTATCTTTTCCAATTACATGTAAAGATAGTTTCCAATATTCACTTTTATAAGATTTTGAGTTGCATTTTTTTGCCCTCCCTTCCCACTTCCCAAATATGGCAAGCAAGCTGATATAGGTTATACATGTACAATCATATTAAACATTTCCACTTTAGTCATGTTGTGAAAGAAGAATCAGAACTAAAGGGGAAAACCACCAGAAAGAACTCCTCCCACAAAAAAAGTGAAAATAATATTCTTCATTCTTCATTTGACTCCACAGTTCTTTCTCTGGATATAGTAGATTTTTCCATCATGAGTCCTTTGGAATTGTCTTAGATCATTGCATTGCTGAGAAGAGCTAAGTCTATCACAGCTGACTATCACACAATGTTGCTCTTACTGTCTGCAATATTCTTCTGGTTCTGTTCACTTCACTCAGCATCTGTTCATGTAAGTCACAATAGTATTTCATTACATTCATATATCACAACTTGTTCAACCATTTCCCAATTGATGGACATCCCCTCAATTTCTAATTCTTTGCCACTATAAAAAACTGCTGTAAATATTTTTATACATGAGAGTACTTTCCCTTATGAAAATCATTTAAATATTTGAAATGGTGTAATTGGATCATTTTAATTATATGATGTTATAGAAAGAACACTGTGCTTTGAAAACTTCCTTCTGGTACTTACTAGCCATGAAACCATGAACAAATCACTTAAATTCTTACAGTCTCATTTCCCTAGTTTGTAAAATGGAGAAATAATAAAGTTGTCTTATTCCTAGGAATGCTGTGAAGAAAGTGATTTGTACACCTCAAATCAATATATATATATATGTGTATATATTAGTTGGTAATCATCTCCTTGAAAGTACTTTGTCTATAGTTTTACTAACCTATCTGGGTATGATTCCCACCAGTGGAATGTAAGCTTCTTAACAATAAGAATTGTTTCCATTTTTGTTTTTGTGTTCCTAGTGCCCAGCGTACACTTAGCACTTGAAAAAGGTTATTGAATTGATTTGAAGCAATTATGAATAATTAAAATACTTAATATACATACATACATACCTATATATCTTTGTATATAAAATGACCTTTAATCTTGCTAGATGCTATGAAAATAAGGTGAAAGGCTTGCCTTTAACACTGTATTTTTATTCATAGTGCAAGATTATGCTGAGCTTATTAGCCTAACATTAGTATTTTCCTTTATGTGTCTGGTTCAGTAGCTCAAAGAATTTAAAGGCGTCCAGAGACAAAGAAGAATGAATTGGCAGTTTTCATTTTCATCAAATAGCTTTTATTAAATGCCATGTGGACTTGGGGCCATGCTGGGTATTATAAAAACAAGCTTAAGCTTAAATAGTCTCAGGTGATCATGCTGGAAAAATCTTTTTATCTCTCTCCCAAATTGACCTTCTTTTTGTTTTGCACAGAAAATATTGACTTCAAAGTCCCAGTAGCCAATTTGTCCTTATGGATGATAGCTTCTCTCCTTGCCCTTTTATTATTCAGAGGTTGGGCATTTGATGGGGCAGAAGTCCAGAAAGAAGAACCTGAGGAATCTAAGACACCAAGTTCAAGAAGGTTAAAATGATGGAAGATTCATCTTCTATTAACATTCATGACTTCTATGTATGGAAGCTCAATTTCGTGATTCTGCATTTCTGAAGTGAATTATTTACAATGAGAAAAGGAGAGAATATCAGACTTCAGTGTGATAAAAAGAGAGGTAGGGCTAAAGTAAAGGACAATTGAAAAATGTGGTTCCCTAGAATGAGTAATATACATATTTTTTTTCTGAGAAGAATCATTTAAGTGTGTAATAGGAGAAAGAGCACTGGGCCCTGGAATCAGAGAAAATGAGATCAAATGTCATCTTTGATGCTTACTGTGAGTGTGACCTTGAACAAGTTGTTTAATCTTTTTTTTAACCAAATTTTACTTTTCAAAATTACTGAAATATATTTTCTTTCCTTCTCACTCCTCATTTGTTTGGGAAAAAAGGCAAAATTTTTATAACAAATATGTATAGTCAAAACGAATTCCCTCATTGGGAATATTTTATAGTAATCTCTCTGGGCCTCTGGTACCTCATCTATAAAACAGGGGACTAGATGGCCTCTGAGTTGTTTTTCAACTCTAGGTAGATGATGCTTTTGCATTGTGCAGTCCCTAGAGAACCTGGAGAGGTGACTAGGGTTTGTGCGATCCATCTGGCAAATGGAAACTCAGAAATTCTAAACATAATAACTGTATCCATCTTTTCTTTATTTAGTTTGGAACTGATGGACAAATACATCTGGTTATATTTTATTCACAGGTGAAGTAGTTACACAAATGGCAGGGAGCATCCTAATGATGTCTATGACCAAGAGACCATAGTAGCACATGAAGACATTCTGAAAAGTCAGAGAGAGTTCACAATTTGTATTAGTAAGATGAGTTTCTTCACCAGTGAATCATGGTTGCTTGATAACAATGATATATAAATAATGACAATTCAGTAACATTGCCAAAGTAGAAATTAGTCCTTTGAAATAAATATAGAGGCAAATTTCTATAGCTGCCTTGGTTATTGGTACAACTAGGGAGACAGGATAGTATGGTGGGTATAGCATTGAATATAACATAAGATTTGAGCTCAAATTCCAATTCTGCTATTTATTAGTATGAGCTTGGGAAGTTATTTAACTTCTCAGGTTTCAGGTTCTTCATCTGTAAATTGAGGAGACTGGATTATATGAATTCTAAGATCCCTTGGAATTCTAAAATTATTATCCAAAGATTCCTACCTGCACTTAGGGCACAAAGAATCCTATGGAAGATAAAATATGAAATTCTTAATGATTAACATTATCTGAAAATTGATACTTCAAGGGACACTAGAAATAAAGGAGCTATCTAGATCCTGTGCCTTTTGTTCTCACTGATCTAGATTGAGTCAGTTTATGGACTAAGCAATTCAGGAACTCAGAGGTAATCAGGGCTTCTTTACTTCTGTCACTCCTTTTTTTGGCATAGAAGTGGAAACTTACCCAAGTATGCAGATTCTTAGGGATATGGTCAAATGCATAAAAGGGAACCTAAATTGTATTCTCTCATAGTACGTGACAGAAGTTATAAATGTCCACGGACCAGGTGGTTAACACCATCTTAAGAGATCTAGCTCACAGAAAGTACGGAAAAGATTGATTGTTGTCCAGGGAGCAGAAATATGCTTACATTTCTGGTTTAGTAGAAATTTAAGATCCCTAGCATCCACTGAAAAGGTTATCAAAGTATTTACTTGTCCTATTGGATGATCAGCCTCCTTGACTATGCTGTTCGCTATATTTTCTTAGAATCTCTTGAGGCTCAAGGTTTGTTCACCTGGTTTCCCCGAGTTGCAGTCCTATATTTTCAAGGAAAAAGAGAGTTGGAGGTTTTATTTTGTCATATAGCTGATAATCTTTTAGGTTCTTTCTTTGTTTCTGTCTTTCTCTGTGTCTGTCTCTCTATCTCTCTCCTCCCTCCCCCTGCCCCTTTCTCTTTCTCTCCTTCCCTCTGTCCCTCTTTCCTCCTTCCCACATTCTCTTCCTCTCTCTCTGTATCTTCCTCTCTGCCTCCCTTCTTTCCTCCTTCCTTTCTTTCCTCTCTCCCTCCTTCCTCCTTCTCTCTCTGTCTCTATCTCTGTCTCCTTCTCCTCTCCTCTCCTCTCCTCTCCTCTCCTCTCCTCTCCTCTCCTC
>JAJPUD010004788.1:49016-63668 GCA_023553655.1 Myrmecobius fasciatus | reverse complement strand
CTCTCCTCTCCTCTCCTCTCCTCTCCTCTCCTCTCCTCTCCTCTCCTTCCCTCTCTCTGTGTGTTTCTGCTTGTTCATGTCTGTCTGTTTCTCATTGGATTGGCTGTATTTGAATTTCCCTTTTTGGGCTTCATTTTTAAGAGTATGGTGCAATTGAATTGAGAACCATATTTTGAATCAGAAAATTTTAGCTCCAAGTTCAATTCTGCAACTTAGTATTTGATTTAAGATAACTCAGATCCTTTCTCTGGTTTCTCACCTTTAAAATGAGAAAGTTGGTTTGCTTCTCTATGATCCCTTCAAGCTGTAAATCTTAGAAGTTTATGAACTACTTCTCTTACCAAATTTTTTTGCAATCAATTATTACTAGACTTGATTATTCCCTAAATGCAGGCAAGGCTGTATTTGATATGAGTAAGAATTGTTAAATTGTCTTGAAGTATCTCATCATAGGGAAGAAAGAATTATGGCTTCAAACTTAATGGAAACAGTTCTAATTGTATTGCTCTTAATTCAAATATGATCTCCTTGAGACCAAGAGCTTCCTTGTTTTTCTATATCATTTCCCAGTGCTTTGCACCTAACCAGAACTTGCTAAAGGCTTTTTTCATTCATTCATTCATTCACTCATTCATTCATTCATTCATTCATTCATTTATTCCTGACATTACCAATAAGAACTAACTAAATGACCAATGAAAAGTCATTTCAGATCTCTGGCCTTTAGTTTCCTTGTCCTTGAAATGAGAGAATTGGGTTAGGAAATCATTAAGTTTCCTTCTGAAATTCTTTAGTTTAAAAATTCTTTGTTTCTGTGATCCATTAAGCCCATATAAAAGATAATTCCCCTTTTCAATACTTTTTCTGAGTAGGAAAGAAGTCTACTTTTCTTATCATCATGGGCAATGACTATTAATCAACTGCAACACAATATATTGATTTTTTAAAAATTACATGACTTGTGCTTGGACTCTTTCAAGATATGTTGTCATCCAAAAAAATTAATATTGGTATTGTGTAGGCATTGTGTACATGTGTTCTTTCCACAAAACATTGACTTCAGGATGCCAATCAGTCATTTAACTTAATTCCCCCTGCCCTTTTATAACCCTAATGTTTAATATTTCTTTGCTGGAGAAATTCAAAAGATTTGTAATCATCCCCTGCATTCAGTGCTTCTGCATCGTCTGTACCTTCAGTTTCTATTAATGGATATTAAAAATTTTGTACTTATGTAGTTCAACTGACATTTTGATAATACTGCAGATGAAGTAGTTTTTAACTTGCTTTTCAGTAGAGTCATACAACTTAATGTCATACATGTATATTAATTAATTTGATATTTTGGTATGACTCCTTTGAATTGAAAATGATATTCAGCTGTATAGTTAAGTTTTATTTTAAGAGGTATGATAATGGAATTGAGGTTAGGCTGACCTAGAGGGGGCTGAAGCTATCTTTCTGAATGTTCCTCTGTTTCATATCAACTTTTTTACATCATGGTACTGTTAAAGTTTTTTAATTAGAGAATAATTTTCACGCTGATATCAAGTACTCAATAAATTTGTGTCTTTTTTGTATATCTATAGTACTTGAACAAGCCATAAGTGTAAAACTGAATCAAAAACTTTGAAATAATTGATAAAGATAGTACAAATGTTATATTTTCAAAATTTATTTGGTCTGTGAATAAGAGCAAGGAAATAACAAACCCTGGTAATGAGAAACAAAAACCCCGGGACTTTTTATTTTTGTTATTTTGTTTTTATATCATTTTTTTGTGTTTATGGATTTTCGTGTGTGGAGTATAGAAGATTTGAATTCTTTGCATTCAATTTAAAATGTCCAATATTTGGAACCATCATTGTTACTTATTTCTACTTTCATCTTTTTATAGGAAACAAATGATGCCTTTTGTTAACAAATAATGAGATTAAAAATATATTTGAGGAATTTGGTAAAAGGTCTTAATAGTTACATATATACAATTCTCAAGTTTTCAAATTATCTTTTATTTTAAAAAATATGAAATACTTCATTAATTTGAGTAACATTCTTGCAAAGAAGTCATGCCAATCCCTGTTTTACTCCAATTTTAGTATGTGTATTCCTGAAATGAACACCACTGTGAAATTTTTGAGACAATAATTCTGTTATTTTATTTAGCCACACCATTTCTCACATTTGTAGAGAAGATAAAATGTCAATACCTACTCTTAAAACAGCAATTTTTTCATTCATCATAATAATAGTGCACATAAGCTTTCTATTTCTCATTTAATGTAACTTTCATTTTCATTGTGTTTAAATTTCTTGAGACCAGAGGTTCCTGAAAATTTTCCATGTCTTTTTTCTTTAGGACTTCTCTCTGTCTTACAATGTCTTTGACTCTCTAGTCTTTATAGTAAAGTTTTTGATTGATGTTGAATTGTTTATTTTGTTCTTTGAACTGCTTTGGTTCCTTGCTATTACCATATCATTTTGATTTTTTTTTCAATTTCTATGTCAAGAAAACTAGATTTTCTGATATAATTTTGTTCTTCATCTATTTCTGCATATTTCTTTTGTTTTTTGGGGGGCACCTTTAATTAAATGATGGGACATTCCAGCTTTCTAGTCCACATAACAGATAGACATTAGTGTTAATCTTGAAATGTTTTTCAACAGATTTAAGAGTTTTCTTTTGTCGATTCTATCATAACTGTATTAGAAACTTGTCTTTAGGAGTGTCCCTTGATAGTTTTACTTTTTCCACTAATGTTCTTACTATAACAATGGATCCTGCATATGCTGTATCCAAGTCTTAAAGGCATTTTTATATCTTTTATCAAATATAGTTGGAGAATCCATTTGTTCATCATGTTTATAGCAAATGTCAGATTTTAAACATTGTTCTATTCTGGTATAGTTGATCCCCTAGTTGGATTCATTTCATTGAATGAGGTTCTTCAAAATTATAGTCCATAGCCATTTCATTTCCCAAAACATTTGATACAAGTATTATTTTTTGCCATCCATATTGTTATTATACAGCACATTGATTGTTTAAACGTAGATTTTTCAATACCTTCAGGATCTTCAGCTTTTTTCTCTTCAAATTAAAGAAACCACTTAATTTTTTCTCATATTTTGTATAATATATGTTTTAAAATGAAGTTATTTGTTATAACTCTTCTTTGTTGATCTGCAATATATTATGGTGTAACTTGAAGCTAAGGTTGTCATTAACAAAAAGCATTAATATATATTTTTAATTTTGTTATAATACCATACTGATACATAATAAAATCATTTGTATCTTTAGTCTATTTTACTCATACTCATAGTTTATCTGCTTTAATGATCAGTGTTAGTTGCCTGGAAGATGTCCCAGCAATGGGGCATTATATTTCTGATATCTGATGCATATTGTCTTTATGTGGTACCAGGACTTAAAAGTGAACCATTCTCTCTAATATCCTCCTTGTTAAAGTAGTCATTATGATGGGTCCAGGACAGCTAACTTCTACTTCTCTTTTAGTATTGATCTTGACTTTTCAGGCTTAAAAAACATAACTGCTGCTGTCTCATCAAGGAATTCTCCTTAGCACTTATGAATACTTTAACCTGGGAATATCCAATCATCCTTTTCATCCTGGAGTATAACATTCTCTAGTCTATCCCTTTTCCCCATTAGTGAATTTTTCTTGGGGCTTCAATTTTGTGGAGGAAACCAAAGTCAGTCAATCCTTAGTTCCTTTTTGGCTCTGTTATTGACTTTCTGAACTTCAAAACTATGACTCCATGCCAAGTGCCTTCTTCTTCCCTATCCCACTTTTCTCCTCCTCCAGTTTTTTACTTTTTTTTTTCCATGTGTTGTCTTCCTCCATTAAAAGATAATCTCCTTGAGTTCAGGGACTGTCTTTCCTTTCACCTTTATTTGTATCCCTGGCACTTAGGAGAGTATTTGGCACATATTAAAAGTTTACAAATGATTATTTCCATCTTCTTTCCCTCTCTTCCTTCCTCTTTCCCTCCCTCCTTCTTCCTTTCCTTCCTCCCTTCTTCCTTTCCTTCCTCCCTTCTTCCTCTCCTTCCTTCCTTCCTTCTTCCTCTCCTTCCTTCCTTCCTTCCTTCCTTCCTTCCTTCCTTCCTTCCTTCCTTCCTTCCTTCCTTCCTTGCTTCCTTCCTTCCTTCCTTCCTTCCTTCCTTCCTTCCTTCCTTCCTTCCTTCCTTCCTTCTTTCCTTCCTTCTTTCTTCCCTCCCTCCTTGCCTTCCTCCTTCCCTCCCTCCCTCCCTCCATGGGTTTCAGTTTCTATGTATGTAAAAGGTCTTAAATAGATGATATTTAAGATTCTTTTAAGTTTTAATAATCTTTGGCTAAGTTATCTGCCAAAGATATAACTCTTGTTATCTAGAGCTTAACACAGTTTGTAGCACATAGCAGTAATTCATTTAGGCTTTTTGAATTGTATACTTCTCTTTGTTCAACTTAATCCTTAATTTTAATTGGAAGTTTTTGGAAAAGAAATACAACTATATTGGCAAAATCACTCAGAAGACTGAAAAAAAACCATTAAGAATTCTTTCCTAGATGCAAATCCTACCAAAGACATCTTTCATAGAAAAAATCCTGCTAATAAACACACATATTATGGTAGCATTTGATTGTATGTTGGCAATATTAAACTTACATATAAAGAATGAAAAACAACTTAATAGCTTTAGAATGAAGCAGGCAGCCACTTGAGGAAATTCATTATCTCCTGTTGCTAGGATTAAAGTTGAACATCTATATGTCTTCACTTTGTAGCGATTTTTCTCTCCTGATTTCTAGATGCTGAAGTTTGCCTGGAGCACTGATGTGGGAACTATGGCATTTTCCTCTATAATAAAAAAGGCCATGAACTATTGAGCATTTGCTTGGGAGGACATTCACTCATTAAAGACAGATTTAGATTTAGGCCTTGCAAATCAGTCTAGTCAGCTCTGTAAAGGGGAAAAAAGTACCTATTAAAATGGATCTTTGGATTAGTGTCTAAGATAAAACTCCTTTTTGAGAGAAATGTGCTGAAACATGGTGGGAAAAATTAGCTCTCCTAGCATTCATGGATGCAATTCAGCACACTGAGAGGCAATTTATAAACAGGTTTTTCCAGTTCCTTGAGAGAAAGGTTTGGATTTTATATCTGACAGGCCATTGGATGTTATGAGGTGAATATCACATTAAATAGTGTTCTCATTCCTCAGCCTAGTAAGTAGATTAAAATTGAATCAATCTATATAAAGAAGTTCCCCCTCCCCTTCCTCAAAGTGAAGTAGATTGGGTTCTTTGATGGGAAGGACTAGTTTTTATCCCTGGGTATAAGTCACTGTGAAATTAGGGCAGTAAGAAAAGTTTGTTTCAATTTAGTGACAAAATGCATTAAGGACCTACTATGTGCCATGCACTATAATACTAGGCAATGGGGAGCCAATGACAAAAATAAATCCCTGTCTTAAAGAAAACCACTCTATCTGGGAGGGAGAACAAGCACAGACAAGGAATGAACAAAATTCATACAAGGCAATTTTTTCTTGGTGGGGGAGAAAAGGTGAGAGATACTAGCAGCTGAAGAGATTGACAGGTCTCATGGACAAATTGATATTTGAACAAAACTAAGTAGTTTTAAAAATAATTGTTCATTTATTTTTAACTTTTTTATATAATTTTGAGAGCTATATTCTTTTCTCCCTTTTGCTCTTCTCCTACCTATAAAGAAAAATGGTATGAATTGTATGTTTGAAATATTAAATGTTTCCATATCAGTTATGTTGTGGAAAAGCAAAAACAAAACAAAACAAGTGAAAAAATATGTTTCTATCTGCACTCAAGAGTTCATCATTTCCTTTTCTGAAGGTTGATAGAATTTTTCATCATTGGTCCTTTGAAATTGTCTTGGATCATTGTCTGATCAGAGTAGCTAGGTTTTCCATAATTCATCATCCGTAAAATATTGGTGTTATAGTTCTCATTGTTTTGCTCCCTTCACTTTGCATCAGTTCATATATCTTCCCAGGCCTTTCAGGAACCATCCTGCTCACCATTTCATAGAACATAATTATATTCCATCACAATCATACACCACAAATCATTCAGGTATTCTCCTAATAAATAGGCATCCTTACCATTTCCAATTCTTTGCGACCATAGAAAAAGCTGCTATCAATATTTTTGTACATATAAGTGCTTTTTCTTTCCCTTTTATCTCTTTGGGATATGGACCTACCAGTGGTATTGCTGAGTTTAAAGGTATATACAGATACTAGATAATTTTCATAGGATATCATGCCATTATGATTTTGCCCTCCTATGAAAAGTACATGCAATTCTTTCACTGGCAAATAGCATATTTTTCCTATAGAGTACTCAGGAACATAAATTCTAATTCTCATTCTTGCTTTGCCATTTAATAAGAACAACTCATATTTGCATATTGAGAGGTAACTAGTGATACAGTGGACATAGTACTGGTCCTGGAATCAGGAAGACTGAGTTCAAATCCTTCCTCAGATACCTGCATAATATACCATAATATGCTATACTATTCTATACTGTGCTATGCTATGTTATGCATAGAAAATATTCTTTAAATATGCTAATAGGTCTTAAATCTGTTTGCTTCATCTGCAAAATGGCAATAATAATGGCATCTACTTCCTGGGGTTGGTTTGAAAATCAAATAAGAAAATAATTATAAAAAATATTTAGCATACATTGCATAACACAATTGGTGCCATATAAATGCTCATTTCCATCTATTTTATTAATAATTAAGTTCACAACTTAATGAAAAATATTATTAGTTATCACTCCATTTTAACATATGAACAAATTACATTTCACCGAAGTAAAATGACTTTTAAGATCACATAGCTAGCAGGTATCTTGGCAAGCATTGAATACTAGGTCTTGTGACTCCAAGTGTACTGCTTTTTTCTGCATATTATCCTTGCCTCTCATGTTCTTTAAAACAAAAACCATCATCCCATCATACTCTCACTGCATCCATATTTTTTTTTGTAACATTGAACTAACAAAGTAGAAATAGCAGTGGCAGTATAGAAATGTATGATTTCTATGACACATCTTTTATGTAAAGTGTGATTAAAGGTACAGGGCATATGCAAATTACAAATTTTGAATATTTTCATATAATATAGTAGTCTATGAAACAATAAAAGTTTCAGGTCACCCAAAGGACATGGACAGATGCCTGAGAGTAATAAAGAGATTGTAGGGCATTACTAATGAAGAATTTAGTACCAGAATTGTTGTTAAAGATATCATCAAAGAGAGAAATAACTGGAAATTGAGATGGACCAGTCATGTAGTGAGATTGAAGGTTAATACATGAATGTCTTGTGTTCTCTCTTGCTTAAAAGATCTGGGTGTAAGATGTTTTCCTTGTAGAGTATTTATAGGAAGACACATATAAGTGTTATATGAGATGAAGATGATATGGATGGATTATGGCATATACCACTGAAGGTTGTACTCTTATTAATGAGAAAATAATACACCAAAGTATAAAATATTTACATGGTTTTCCTCAAAATGTTTACTATCACAGTGATTTCATATGAATATAGTTTGGCTAAATAGGAAGTACAAGGGATAAGAGGATTATCTAACATCTTTCTTGATACTGTATAATGTTAAAAGGCCCAGAAAATAGCATGGAACATTTTGAATGGTTTTTTATGTGGATTTTGAGGAAGATACAAACAAAGTTCATGAAAGATGAGAAATGGGAAGGGTGGAATATGATCTGTACCAATGGAAAAAATGCCTACATAGATGATCATGATTCCATGGATATATAGATGAAAATACTTATAAAAACTTCAAAACATTAAAAAAATCTGTCTTTTTACCAGGAGATTAAATTATTTTTACTTTTATAAGGCCTGAATAATTTTAGGTGCTTTATTCGTTTTTTGTTTTTCCTGTTGCTCTAATTTGATTTCATTGTTTTTTGGGACTACCTCAGTAGCATGAGCAGTAGTCAGTTTTGGTCATATTGTAGTAACACTGTTTTTTGTTTGTTAAAGGCAAAAGGGTAGCTAGAAATTTATTTATGGATAATAGTTTTGAGCTGCTTATCATTTTGTGAATTACAATTATACAATCTGATCATTCCCAAAATCTATCCTAATTTCATAGCATATCATGATAACCCAACTTCTGGCTTTTGTTACCTCCCCATTCCAGACATAGCAAATTTGATATTTTGTTTATTGCTATTCTAAGATATTCTCTGCAACTATTTCCTAGGCCCAGAAAGTGATTTATGCTTTTTTTTCTTGTTTTTCCTGAAATGCCTTATATCACTGATTTTCAAAAATTTATATTTTTTTAAAGATCAAAGTCAAGTGATATATGTCATGTTTTTTTTTTTCCTGATATATCTTTAAAATATTGGTGACCTAAAGGTAGGAGGATATCTGATGGAGACAATCCTCAACCAAGAACCTTTGCTGTAGCAATACTTCCAACCTAGTGTTCACAACTGTTATTCTGGAATGCAACTGCTGTGGAAATGCAGGTTAATTAATCTGCATCATGTTCAAGCATTCAGTATGATTGTCAGAGACAGTAAGGGAAGGGATTTGAACCCAAGTTTTCCTGGCTCTGAAGTGAGGTTTTTTTTTTCCATTCTGCCATGCCATTTAATAAATATGGCATTATATTTTGAATAAAGAAATTTTACTTTTCATTAACAGAATAATTATGAGTTGATGGCATCTGATCATTAGAAAAGAAAAGGTATCACACGTAACTATATTTTTATTCATCCTTGATGAGTAGCTATCAGCAAAACTGATCTACATATATAAGGGAAAAAACTCTATATATTGCTGAGGCATCCTTAAATAATAATAATAACTGAATAATAATATGAAAATTAGGTACAGCAATAAGGTTCCCTAATCAGTTAAAATATTTTTAATAGCTGAAGAGATATATCTCAGAGTTGTAAAAGTATTACTTAAAGATATATAATTGGATATACATGATAAATAATGTCATTTACAATTCAATGTAATGGAGATATATAGCTGTTCTAGCAGTATTAATAAAACTGCTATATCCAAAATCCATTAGATAACCACTTCTAGCTACATGAAGATAATATCTTTGGGTATCCATAATATGTACTTGGGTTGACCATTCCAGCTAGAGATTCCTCATTCAAATAGCTAGAAGTGTTCATTGTCAGATATGGTATTTCCAAGGATAGTATTTGTGCTGGAAACTTCACAGTAATAGCATAAAAAGATTATTCTTCACTGGAAATAATTAACTCATTTTTATTTGTGTTTTTCATTTCATTTTTTATTACATTAAAAATAAAACAAAAATAAAATCTCAAAGTGGAAATAAGAATGAATAAAAGTTAAAAGATCTAGAGCCTGAAAGACTCAAAGACATTATTATAAGAGGATTAACTAAGAACTGTTTGGGCATCTGGGTGGTACAATGGATAGTGCTTGAGGCAGGACTTCCTTAGTTTCATCTGGCTTCAGACATGTGTTAGCTGTATGACCCTGGACAAGTCACTTAACCCTATTTGCTTCTGTAAAATGATCTGGAGGAAAAAAATGGCAAATGACTCCAGTATCTTTGCCCAACCCCCCAAAAAAACCCCCCAAAACCCCAAATGGGGTCACAAAGAATCAGATATTACTGAATGATAAGTATTGTTTACTTGACAATTCCCAAGCAATTATCTTTCACCTTTGCACTTATTTTTTGTCAGAACCTGGTCTTGATAATAGATAAAGTAGGGATCACTGAAATATAAATAATACAATACTTTTTGCACATCTGAAACTGAAGAAGGGGCATAAAAAAGAATGAAGATCCTACTGTAGGAAGGATTTCAGATTTGTAAGATTTCTATTAATTTAGGAAAAGGTAAAAATAGTAATTATGTTATACAAATTAGGAGCAGCAGAATAGACACAGAGGCATCAGGGGGGAAAGAGGACTTAGTTATGAAAATGAATTCACATCAGAAATGGGTTAAATAAGCAACACTATATATGCCATGAAAGGTATAGCACCCTCCAAAATCTATAAAGAAATAAGGGGGGAGAGATGGAATGAGGGAAAAACAAAGGTTAGGGAAAGAAGGAAAAGGAGGAATCCTTGGGTAGGGGGAGATTAAATAATAGTAAAGCAAGTTAAGGAACAGAATTAAAGTAGAAGAGTTAGTAGGGATAGGAAAGAAGAGATGCACAAATGCTACAGCAAGAATCAGGAGTAGAATTTATTAGAAAAAAACATAGGGCTAGTAATCATTGATCTTAGACAATGTCAAATTTAAAGATTCGATTAAGAGAGGCATCTATATTATATGTCAGTCATACTAATATTGTTTTAGATGCATATTTACATATGATTAAATGTATATTTATACACACATATATACATATGTGTGAGAGTATATGTAGATATTTATACATGTTCTATGTATGGGTATCTATAGATACATGTATACATGGGTGGTCTTTGGGTAGGTTTGAATGTATATGCATATATGTGTGTATTTATATATCATATATATATGTGTTTCACTGTAGCCTGTTTGGGGGAGGTGGGTGGGATGATAGGTGAAAAAAAGAAGAAAGTAAAAAAAATGTATGGATCAGAGAACAAAAGAACAAGCTAAAAGGAAACAAAGAAAATGCTCATAAATACAATCTCTTCTATTATTATATATACTTTCTTGAATTGGAAATTTATTGTTATATATTTTGAATCCTTCCTGGTGTTCTTCTGGACACATGACAATGTTCTATTCTATTTTTAAAAAATTTTCCTTTTCTGTCTTTCTTCTTTCTATTTTTTCTTATTTTGTATTTAGTGCAATAAATAAATTAGAAAAAGAAAAAAAAAAGATAGGTGAACAGGACTTTCTATGCTATTCTCTTCATAAAATCTTTACATTTGTAATTACATAGACCCTAATAGATTCTGTGTATGAATAAAATTCAGTTGATTATACAGTTTTATAATGAGGAACCCTAGATTTATTTCTTCTAC
Organism: Myrmecobius fasciatus; assembly: GCA_023553655.1. Taxonomy (NCBI): domain Eukaryota; kingdom Metazoa; phylum Chordata; class Mammalia; order Dasyuromorphia; family Myrmecobiidae; genus Myrmecobius; species Myrmecobius fasciatus. The sequence continues at coordinate 52,597 of JAJPUD010004788.1, read as the reverse complement.
TGACCTGTGAGCTTTCCACTGTTCCTTACCCCTTATAGATCAAGGATTCTCAAACTTTTTGGTCTCAGAATTATTTTATGCTCTTAAAAATTAAAAGGGACCAGGAAAATGGCAGAGTATCTTAGAAAATTAAAGCTGTCCCAACTTCTCCCATAAACAGAACAAATTTCTGCATTGGGGCTAACATAGACTGGTTAAAAAAACAAAGAAGACTTGGGGCAGAACAGAAGTCCTCCCGGAATAACCTGAGATAACCAGAAGAAAAATCCTGGGTTGGGGATTAACCCATGTAAAGTGCAAACAGCTCCAGGCTAGCTTCACAGAAACACTAAGTGGGGAAGCTGGGGCTAACTGGGTTTGGGAACCACAGAAACTTTTACCTCGGGACTGCATGAGGAGTTGGGGATCTGAGCCCAGGAAAACTGGGGGAACTTTTGCTGATTAGGAACACTAGGCCTGGCTGTGGTACAAAGACAAGGCAAGAAGGAACCAGCACATCTGGTGAGTCAGAAGCAGTGGGACAGGTTGCTGGGAGCACTTGTAGGAGATGGGAACTTTTGGTTTGGGTTTCCAGGTCAGTGGGAGAGCTGAAGTGAAGAAAACATTCCCCTACTCCATGATTATATCTGCTTACACTAATAGTTCTTATTTTTTTTAAAAAATGAACAGGCTAAGGAGAAAAGAGCCCAATCATAGAAATTTATGATAGGAATAGACAATATTAGGGTTTTTTTTTTGAGGAAGATAGTGAAGTAAAAGAAGCCTCTTCTACCCCAAAGAGTAAAATTTAATGGCTAACTGCCCAGGAAGAGTTTTTAGAACTCAGAAAAGACTTTGAAAATCAATTGAGAGGGATTGAGGAAAAACAAAAACAAACAACACTCCCGCCCAAAACAAACAAACAAAAATCCAACCCCCCCCAAGATTATGAAAAAAATTAACCAACCAGAAAAAGAGATACAGAGTCTTAAAGAAAAAAAATAATTTTTTGAAAACTGGAATTGGGCAAAGGGAAGCCAATGAAGCTACATAAGATCATGAAATAACAAAACAATATAAAGAATGAAAAAAAAATAGAACAGAATGTGAAACATCTTATAAGAAAAATAAAAGATCTGAAGAACAGATCAAGAAGAAAACATTTAGAATTACCTAAAAATCTGTGACCAAAAAAAGAACCTTGACACAATAATGCAAGAAATAAACAATGAAAATCATCCTGGAGTGATAGAACAGGAGGGGAAAGTAGAAATAGAAAAAAATTTACTGATCATCACCTCCAAGAGATCCTTTGTGGAAAATACATAGGGATATTATATACATACATATATATGCATGTACGTATATATCTGTATGATGGTGAGATGGGGGGATGAAAGGGAGAAAACGAATAAAGTAAAAGGTACACAACAAAGAACAATACCTTCAAAAAGCAAAGAAAAGATGGACACTCATATCCATGGACACTCATGAATATAATTTCTTCTGTCATTTTATAGGCTCTCTTGAAATGGAAATTTGTTATTTCTTGAATCCTTCTTGGTATTCTGCTGGGGACATGAGAATATCTTTCATTCTTTTTTCTTTTCTGTTTTTCATATTTTATATTTAGTTCAATAAAATTTTTTTAAAAATTACAAGGGGTATCCCCCAAAATATTTTATTTATGTGAATCATTTCTATTGACATTTATGATCTTAGATAGTAAAACACTCTAGTATTATAAAAACATTTTTGACTTTACAGAACCCTGTGAACGGGTCTCAGGACTCCCTCCCCCTGGCCAGAGCTCTCTGGAGTGCACTTTGAGCAACACTGCTGCCATAGACCATACTCTCTATCCTCTTGTAAATGGGTGATCTCTGAGATTTTTTCCCCAGGTACAATTCTTTGGACTGCTGATTTTTTATACAAAGGACATCCCAGTCTTGAAAACTGCATAGAAATTCCTTTAGGAGATTCAATTAAACTTAATTCTATTTATGCAATTCAAGCATTATTTCTTCAGCAATCATGTGCAAAACACTATGCTATGTGATATTGGGGATAGTGATATATGAAACATGATTCTCTCCCTTAAAAAAACTGAAAAACTTTCAGCTTTGCGTATCTTGAACAACACTTAAATTTATGTTCTGAATTAGTATTTTTAGGTGCCTAGAGATCACTAAGCCTCAGTATTAACCACAGTATTTACCTAGTTCTTAATAGCTGGTTTATTAAAGTATTAACCTTCCCAGATTCACTTTGAATGTGTAAGTATATAGCCTATGACTATGGGAAATATAACATCATACTTAAATAAGCAACCAGACTTTATAATTTGAAGAGAGAACTGCAATTGTAGGAAAGGGATGAGAAATGACTAAGTAAATGGATGTAAGGTGAAGTCGTATAATAAATGCTCCATCCACTCTTTTTACTGCATTACAATTCAACTATTTAATATAAAGAATCAAGAATTATTTCCTTTTATTATCAATCCTTCCTTCTTATATTGCATCTCTCTCTCTGTACATATGTTTTATACATATGTGTATATATGTATTTATGTAAATGAAATATATATTTGTATACATATATAGGTGTAGCTAATTTTGGCTGCTAGATGACTTCAGACAGTAGCATAAACCCATGAAAACAATAATTGTGGATGTATGTGTAATCATACATACCTCTAAGGGATCAGTATTTTCAGGTACAAAAGATTAAGTCTTAATATACACTCACTATTTGGCATAGGAATATGAAGTCAGGAGATCTGTTTTTGAATATCCTTTTAGACACTTAATAACTGTGATGATCATCTATAAAATGAGGATAATAATAATTTCACTTCACAGGGCTGTTGTGAGAAAAGTGATTAACAAGTCTTAAAGTGTTATTCAAATGTGAGTTATCACTTTTATTAAATGATATCTAAGACCTTTACCAGCTGTGTGATTCTGTGCCTTTATGAAATAAGTTTGAGATTTCTGTAAAAGTAGACATTTCAACAAGTATTTATTAAGCTCCTACTATGTGTCAGAAACTGTACTAGGAACTGAAAAATACAAAGATAAGAAACAAAAGTGTCCCTTTCCACAAAGAATTTACAATATATTTTGTGAATAATGTGTGCAAAATTGAATTGAATAATAGAGGCATAATATCCAAAGGAAAAGAGATGATATTCCCTCTGTTCTCCGCCTGGAAGAAATTACTCTTAGAGCTTAGATTTAGTTCCAAGTACAATATTTTAAGAAAGACACAGACAAACTTTGGAATGTATATCCAGAAGACTTTGGCACCATAAAAAAATGGATGTGGTTTTGTAAATGGAAATGAAGCTAAAGATGATACATTATCATTGGTATTGCTGCTAACCCATATAGACCTCTGGGATTTTGCATTTGATTTACAGTTAATCCTATATGTGTTATCTACCTCTATAAGAATGAGTTCCTTAAGAGCAGGGACTATTTTACTTTTCTTTTTTGTATTCTCAGAAAATGGCAGATTTTTTTTTGGACATAATAAGCATGGGTACATGATTTCCTTCCTTCCTTCCTTCCTTCCTTCCTTCCTTCCTTCCTTCCTTC